>CAJPEX010003144.1:2593-31519 GCA_905338405.1 Notodromas monacha | reverse complement strand
AAGAAAATTGTCCTTCATAAAGAGCATGCCGATTTTTACAGTCAGCTCAAATTACCCTGGTTGTCGGGATTTTCTTTCCTTCTCTTTCAATTTTGTGGATTTTACAACTGCCTCATCTTGCTTCACCCCAGTTAGGGGATTTTCTTCCTCTTGTTTTTTGGCGTGTCCCAGGACGTGCCTATTGAGTTTCAAGCTCATGTGTTGCCCCCCTTTTCAGGGCAGCAACATTGCCAACAGAAAAATTCCGCACAACACATTCTGCTTTTAAATCAGCGAAGTGCTCGTATATAGTATCAACGAGAAATTCAAGTCTAATTATTAAACAATTCCATGCGGAGAATTGTGCCACGGTTTCGAGGTCATGGAATTTAAATTTTACTTATATGCTCATTCAGATGTGCACATCATCGTGAAATCGTTGGTGGATTGAAGCCAAAATAAGTTGGTTGATCTTGAGCTTAAATTACTTGCGTGTTGGGGCAGTAGGTTTTTACGTTAGTTCATGCAGTCTATGATCTTGATCATGAGCATTTATTCACCAGTAGTTCAATAACTGTCACTTGAAATAATATAATACAGGGATTATATGGCATAATCTCAATTGTCTTCGAATTGGATTATGTTCTGGTGAATGAGGCTTATTTTAATTTTTTTTTGTAAAAAGCTCATGGCCGATTTACAATCAAACACTGATTTGCCTTGTATCTTCGTTGAGATTTTCGTTAAGCGAATAAAAATAATTTCCTCGACTTTCTTCATTGTTTGTAATGAGTGGGTCTGGCAAGCAATTTTAAATTTTGGAATCCCGTTTTTTTCTGGACCTCGAAAAAGTTGATTCTCCTCTATTCTTTCATTGCGAGGTCTAAATTAAATTTCGCAAGCAGTGAACACGTAGAACAATGAAAAGGGATAATTTTGAAAAACCTTCCTGGCTTTGAAATCTTTGTCATTTAATTTAATAAATTTTAATGAATTTTCGGGTTTGTCAAGCATTCAGGAGCTGATATTTCATTACGCAGACCCTTGCTGCTGTTTTTTGCGGATTTAATCATCTCGAACATAATATATTTGTGACGTTGAGTCTTGAAAAGGAGCGAAACTTCATGAAATAGTTTTTGGTTTGATCTTTCGTCTTGCAATCTAACCTCGATCGTTTCGTGCGTACCTTTGGGAGAAACTCGTTTGTTTTTCGTCTGCTAATCCTGGATTTCAACGGTCAGTCTCAATTGTGAGAATCGTAGATCACCTGTAACTGGGCCAAACCTGAGCTGAGATTAGGGGTCCGAATCCGTTTTACCTTCCTAGCAATGTAGGGCAGTATGCAATGGGAAATTTACTTCCAGAAACAAACAGCATCTTTTCTTAAAATAAGCTGAAGCTCACGTCTAATTTTTTGGAAGCCATTCTTCTTATAGTCACGTGATCACACGAGATTTCAATTACTGCAATAACTGTCATTTAAAAGGGCATCGGAGATTCAAGGAATGAAAAAAAACGTGGTAAAAATGAAAGGAATTGAGAGTTTTCTTGAGAACATCTGGTTTTGGGTCAATATTTGGTTCGAGCTCTGTGTGGCTCGTTTTGAGCGAGTCATCAAATATTTTTATCTGATATAAGTAAGTGCTCAAGATATTTTTGATTCAAACGTGGATATTTCATGGTGATCATTTTCAGATGTAGATATTTTTTAATCATGTCAGTACGCGAGATTTAAATTACAGTGTTTCTAGATTGAAAGTTATTCAAGTTTTTCAAAGTTCCCAGCATTATTCATGCATGGAAAAACATTTGACAGGAATTTCTACTAGAAAAATGAAATTATATTTATAATGTCATACCAGTTGAGCAGCTGGTTCATCATTTGTGCTAATTCTTTGCCTTTTTTCAAACGGAAATTTGGTTTTATTTCCCGTCAACTTCATCGTGTATCTAAATTTTCACTCCACTGAAGTTTCAAAAGCTGCATCGTAATCCATCTGATATTAAAATTCGAAACCTTTGGTGGAAGAATAATGCATTCAACAGTTAAAACAAGTTTCAATCATACGAAATGCAACTCGCATTATTTATTTTTAGCTAAAATGAAATGAAAAGTCATGCATATAATACAGTACTCATGTAAAGCTTGTGCATCGGGTGATTCGATGTCCATTTCCGGATGAGTTTCCGCTCTTTTGTAAGACTGGAATGAGTGTTCAAGACAAATCCTGATGGCCATGGAGGAAAAGGTAGCATTTTTTATAGGACGAACCATCGGCAAATTGGAAAATTTACTTCTCTAAAATTATTCACGAGTAACTCCGGTGGCGTTTGGAAATTCTGGGACATTTTCCATCTGAAGCGTTCCAGCACCGAATGCATACGGGATCAGCAAAATCCGATCGAGCAATGAATTATTCAACAGCCCTCGATGATTGAAACGGAAATCAATTTTTTAAATGCAAGGGATAGATTAGAATTGAATGAATTATTTCCAAGAGACGCAATGAAGCATTAGCTTCATTGACGTCTCAAATTACTCACTAAAATAATGTTCCTGCTGGAAAACAAGAACCCTTTTATTAATAACATCACAATCGTTTTCTATGAAAGTTTCAAAGAAGCCACACCACATCATAATTAAATTAGTATTGAAATGTACCTACTGCATTTGAAAAGGCTCGGATGAGTTTGTATTCAAATTCTCAAGTGAAACTAGTCCATTATGCACGCATTGTTTTGATTTTCAACGACATAATGAATGCTCTTTAGGAAAGTTACGTATGTGACAGTGTTGACAGGTGAAGAAAGATCATTTCCATTTGACTAAAACAAAATGAACACAAATGTTGATGAACCATCTGCTCAACAGCGTCAACTCAATATGGACAACTAGTCTTTTTGTTTTAGATTTCATTTCCAATGCTTTTCCAATTGTGTAAATCACTATAGAAAGCCTGAATCCAAATGAAAAATTGTCACTACACTAGTGTTGGGGAAATAATCAGCCCAACATGAAGAATTGAACCATTTAGCGCAGTGGAAGAAATGGTGAGAAATAATAAGGCAGGGCAATCTGCCAGTTTGCAGCTGGGAATATGTAATTGAGGGGGTACCTTAGTTACTTATTCCTAGTTTTGTCTGGTGTAATCACAGTCCACAATAAATCACAATGAAATACAATACAAAAATAATGCATCACAATAAAAACAAGTATGCTACACCCACTCAATGAATACAACAAATTTGCGCACAAAAACTTAGGGTGCAATAAATCAATGCAATACTAAAATCAAAAGAATTGGGGCTGAATTGCTTGTGGGAAGTTTACAGTAAGAGTTAAACTGAAGGACCGACTATTGGGAAGGAAAAACAGTGTGTTCTCATGGGATTCAGCACAATGCTTTTGCTGTCAGCTGACCTGACCAAAGCACTAGACTTTTTCCCCTGCCTGTGGTTGGTGGAATAAATGTGCATCAAAGAATTTGCGCTTCCAGAGAACAGATGCACAATGGAAAACAAGACCAGAATTCAGGTCCTGAAACCTGATGTCCCTTGGCCCAAGTTCTGGTTCCCCAACGAGTATAGTAAGTAGTGAAATCTCATTGGGCAATGAATTGATTAAAAAATCGTCTCATCTAAAACTTGCCTTATACGCAGCAGTATCCGTGAAATACAGTATCTACGGGTGTCTCTAAAATATTTATTTTCTGAAAGCCAAAAATTGAAGAAGTTCCTTCACAAGTCACGCAGAGCTCAAACCAAATAATGAACACAAAATATGATGTTCTAGAGAAAAATCTCAAATAGTTTCACTTTCCCACATTTTTTCAAAAGTTCGCCTTGAATCATCCTTTTCAGAACCTTCTTTTACCCTCTAAAAAGCTTCATGGAAAAATGGGTCTTTTCTGAACTGTACTGAATTCTCTCTATAAGGTCTTTCTTTCTAAAGCCAATAAGGGCGGCAAAGGAAACGATTTTCTTAGCTTTCATGACGAGAAATGAGGGTATAAGAGCCAACGAACCCGGTTGAAGCAATAACCTGGATACATGCAGTGCATTTAATAGGAAAAAAAGGAGAAAAAAATGCCACATTCGTTCTGGAAGTTCTCTCTTATTGCATGGAAAGCCTGTTGCATTCCATTTTTTTTTTCAAATGTTACGCACATGCACTTGAAAATTTTGAAATACAGTATTATCCTCATCCTTGATGATTGAAACACTTGTGAGGCCTCTTTAATGGTTTCCTTATTGTTTTCCGGTATAGCTCAAGGATGAATCTACCAATTCATTATTTTTCCTGGAAGCAAAACAAAGTAAGAGTGTCCGAATATTTTCAATATGTAAAAAACACTGCATTTTTCCTTTTTTAATTAATTTTTCTTGCCCTTTTTTCAGTCCTGAAACTGTACTTTTAAATGTGTTTGGATTGTGTGTATGCTATAGAGGGGGGTTTGGATGATTTGGGTAATGGGATGTGGGAAACCATTTTTCAACCTCGTGAATGCTGACAAGTAGCAAAGAAAGCTAGTTTATTTATCTATGCATATATTTGTAAAAATCGGAAACTGTTTTCTTTCTTGTGGAAACACAGGGCTTCTCGCCACTTTTCCCTCACAATCGGTCCACTGTTTCCTGCGCTCCATAAAATGATGGCGTAATAAAAAAAAAGCCAGGCATTATCATCCAAATGGCCAGCAGACTACAAAAGAAAACGTGGTGTTGACGGGAGGCGACTCAAAAAAACTGTCCCGTTTCTCCCTGGGGCTAGATAATGGGGCTTACGGCGGAATGGGGAAATTTCCGAGATCCTTTATCCCTCAATAAAGTCGAACGAGCCCCTAAAAATCCCGGCAATGGACCGAGGACATCCTGCTAGAAATTCCGTGCCAAGCTGCCTCCATAATATAGAGAAGGAAGAACCCGCATAACCACTGTGTGAGGGAAATAATAGAAATAAACCGTAGAAGTGGTGGGTCCCGAACTGGACTATAGAACTGGATAAATAATGGAATTGCGGCGAACGAGTGTGTGAAGAAAAAGAAATGGTGATAATCGCAAGAATTGGGGAAGACAAATGCCTGGAGCAGCAAAAAAAAAAAGACGAAAGAAATGTATACCAACACACATATGCGACATAGTCTGGGAACTGGACCGAAAGCATCTGTGCTGCTGTCCTTCATATATGTACACACACAAACGGGGTTGCGTCTTTTTTTTAATTTTTTTTGTGTGTTTAGGGTCGTCGTCAGGAACTCGGTTGACGGCTGCAACAAAGCAAGCCCAGCTTTGCCCCAGCACCAGGACACTGATGACGATGACGACGACAGGGGATTTGTGGTCAATATCCCGGGTTCAGGGGTACTGGTTCGAGTGAGAATTAAGCTCCGCAACCCTTCTCGCATGACGCGGCAATTACAGAAGAAAGGAAACAATATTCCCGAATTTAGTACAAGCGTGTCTCAAGATTTATGAGAAAGAAAACAATCCTCAGCGATTTCGTAATATCAAATTAATATAATTAAAATAGACTAAATCTCCACATATCTGGATCCTTGTAAACCGTAAAAAAAAGTTGGTTCATCATGATGAAAAAAAAAACCCGCAGCTGTTTACCCTGAATGAATGAGAGCCCACATCCAAGAACTAAATGATTTAAACCAGCATTAAAAGAAATTGACCTCAGAATTATCGAGTATAGATCTTCCATTTTTTGAAAATGTGAAGGCATATTTGAAAATTCATATTCGATTATCCATGGAACTCAATTAAATTCTGCGAGTGAAGGCAGTTCGCCATTACTCTCATATTAGCCTGAATAATTGGATTAATTTTGTACTTCAAAATTCAATTTCACGGTTTATTTATTCACACAGACATGATGTGTAACAACCCATAAATCAGACGAAAAAAAGAGAAAAAAAGCGGCATTCACCTTTTTAAAATTTTCCCGCCAAACGCTTCTCTCAGGATGAAAAAGGTAGATATTTTGTTCAATCTAATGACAATTTTAGGATGAGTTACTGCAATGCGAAACAAGGAAATTTAATAGCTTTCAGGATAGAAACTACAACTTTTGAAATATAACCCAAAGAGATACGCGATGTTTTGTGATATCGGAACGAAAAATTCAAGAAAACTCGGAAGAGGATTTGAGAAGAACATTTTGTGATAACTACGTGTGCATTTTATGTAGTTTTTGAATAAAAGCGAGATAAAATATTCTTCCTTCGCCCCATACAAAAGCCGATCTTCAACTTTCAATTAAAATGTTTTCCCTATGGCCAGATTCCCTTTTTTTTAAGACAAGAAAGTCCTGTCAAGTTCAAGCTGACTCTGAGTTGAGCTCACTTTTGCAAAAAGATCATTTTTTCATCGCCTGATCCTGACAATGAAATTCGTCATAGTGAAGACCTTTCTTTTTATATTTTTCCTCTGAATGCTTGAGTTTTTTTTTTTCCTCAGAGGATCATCGTCGAATGACTCGTATGTGCGTCATTTACTTTCGCAACGACATGAACTTCAAAGCAAAATACATCATACGCTTGCGAAATTTTATTTTCTGAATCTTGGAGTCTGCTGGATTCTCATTCAGATCCTGCAGGAAAACATGACGTCAGTAGAAAATTGTCTCAAGCGAAGAAAAGCTGCGCCTCTTCGTAACAGTCAATCGCATATTGCTTATAATTTCAGAGATTCTCTCGTGATTTCATGAATGAAAACGCCTGGATAATGCTAATGCTTGAATTGTTAGCTCTTTTCGCTGAAGCACTCACTCTGATGAACCTACTTCTGATGGAGCATTCGTATAAATTCCGGGTTTTTGCTGGATTTACGTTTGTATTGTTCAAGTGATAAAATACAAGGAACGAACCAAAGACCCGACAGAGCAATAAGCAAAAAAAAAAAAAAGGAATGAAAAAGCCAATGAGCAAGATTATTGGCCAACAAAAAACCGATTATACAAAAAAGCACATTACTTGACCTAATCCACTTACCTAAAACCAAGCTAACCGAACCTATTCAAATCTTTCCTATAAAAAGTTGTATGGAACCCAAGTACCGAGTTATTTGAACTACATGAGATTTAATTAAATACCTGCTCTTTTTTCTCACCGTTTTATTCTGTGAAAAAAGGGTTTACATATGAATTCAAAATGTCAGATGAAGATAAAATATCTAACCCAAAAAATATATATTGAGGGGTGCTCACCGATAATAGACGGAAGATGAAAATTCTAAAATATCGTTATAGCCACCTGACCGAACTTTACATAATTAAAAAATAAAGCTTCATTTATTCTTTCAACAATTCTTTCAAAACGGTTCCAAAGTAGAAACAAGAAAAGCAACAACAATCTACCCTGTCGTTTTTCGTCGAAAGGAACTGAGGGATTGACTGGACAAATGCACCCTCGCATTTAACTTCAGCATCCTGCCAACTCATTCAATCAGCAGTTCAAGCCCCAGAAGATCATCAGCTTCACTGAAGGTACTTCTGGATTTTTTTTGGTTTTTTTTTAGCAAGCAAAAATGTATGTTTCTCCTACTCAAAACGGCCCACGCTGAACTTTTGTTCGGGCCCACCTGACATCAACTTTAACAGGTGCGACTCAGCCAGAAAATAAAATTATCAGAAACTGTTCAAGCAATCCAAGGGAAAACAGAAAAAAAGAAAATATTCCTTCTTTATTCTAGCTTCATGGGTTGCTATTGTATATATACAGAAAAGATTCTACTCATCCGAATGGTATGTCTGAATCTCTGCGTGGAAATGCACCAGCGTCCTTGATTCACCAGAACCCGCAGATCGTTGATGAACGTCGTTTCCTTCCACAGAACCCCTTTTACGGGTACGGCTTTTCTGGGTTGACACTCGGAAATGCAAACAGTACCTTCTTATATGGACTTGACGCAGAAAATAACAAGACCCCTCTTTTTTCCGCTGTCGGAGTCCTTTTAAAGCGGTAAAACCGAACCAGGATATAAACAAAAACAAAATCCTTTCTTCCTATATTTTTTCCGACCATGTCGTCTTATTTCCAATCACAAACACAACCAGGATGTGATTCAATCACAAACTCCTGTACATGCTGAAGAAGGCCTTATTCTCTATACTTGGGTATTATTCACAAGGGAAAACGCATTTCTGATTGAACTAATCAGTTCAAAGTGAGGAAGTATGTGCGTGTGGCGCGGAAAACTTTTCTCTTTGCACTGGTCTTGATGAAATCATTGGGAAAGTTCCTGGATCAACCTTGAACCAATGGGATTAATCGATGGAGTACATCAGTACAGTATAGTTACTTTTGAGTATACACTGCAATAAGCTCCATACGAAACTTTTCTTTCCATCTCTAAGAAAATGAATTATCTCTCAATGCGACATCAATCATTAATAAGTAGAAAAGTACGTATTGACGTAAATTACTCGTAAAACAAAAATCTGTTTTCATCACATGCATCTCCAGCACGATGTTCTTTCAAATTTTGAAGCAGTGCCAGAGTGTGAATACAGTACTACCTTTATTTTTCATTTTTCTTGTTGTGAGAAGGAAGGTATCCTGAATTTTACCATATAAATGATTGAATATTAATGCAGACAAATGCCAGTTATGAATTCCAGATGAACCCACAAAATATTCGAGCTGTGGAGTTCTTGAGTCGGGGAAACCAGCATATTTGCCAGACATATGAAAAAAACAAAGAATTACCGGAAGACGCAATTTATGATTTGCTTGGCCTTGAATTGCAGGGTAAATAATGCAAAAAAAGGGCGCGGAACTTCCTTTCGAAAAGCATAAAGCTACATTTTCATTGCTCTTCTCCTTATCCTGGGTCCCCAAAATAAAATCACAGAACCTCTTTGAAATTCGAGTCACAGTATCATGGGTTCTGGGAAAGTCTTCCATTTAAGGAGTGATACGTAATAAATTATTTGTAAGGAAATTGATTAAAGGTTCAAGTGCGAAATACGAAGGTTTTTGGCTGAGCCTCCGCAAAGTCCAACTTATAGCAAACTCAAATTGTATAAGGAGATTTTTGTAAATCTTAATTCACTTGAGTAAAAAGCTAACAGTGTAAAATACAGTGTGGCGCCGCGTTTTCCGAGATCACGTGACCCGAGCATGCTACACACGCTCGGGCACGTTGACAACAACCGTACACGGGTACGGCGTGGTACGCGCCCGGTATGTCGTAACACCGACTACCGGGTCGGAAGGCGAGGAAAGGAGGAGGAGGGTCCGAAGAGCGTGGCGTGGGCTCCGAAGCCCACAGAAGATTTTATGCTGCGATTCAGAGTGGACCTCTGTTGTGTTGTTGTCTGTTTGTCTGAATTATTGGTTGTCTTGTAAATTCTGTCCAAATCGTGTGAATCTGAAGTGTGTTGTGAGCTTATATTAAAGAGAGCAAACTTCTTGGGACTCCCTTCTGGAGGATCCGGCCGGTAAAGGCTGAATCTGCTTTTTATTTTCCATTTCAAACCCTTGTCGAGTTCCACCCGACAAACAGCCCTTTAATTATCGTTGATTAGGTTTAATTAATTAATTTAATTAATTAGTGAGACAAATACAACCCTTTTTTCTTGTCTCGTGTGCACGAAATATAAACCCATAAAAGGTGACGGAATGTCAAATATGGCTCAACCCGAAAACGAAGACTCGACTTTGGCTGCCAGTGACATCTACACGCTTGCAGATACATTACTTCAAGGTTCACAATAGACCTGGAAGCAGCAGTTTTAATACGGAAATAAAAGCTCCCGTTTTCGATGGTAAACTCAGGCGATTCTGACCCAAAACTTCAAAGCTGCAAAAACTTGCTTGTATATGAGCAGGAAACTTTCAATTCTTCCACAGAAAAAACACGCACGACCAGCAATTCCAGACGAACGGGGGAAAGATAGATTGAGATACATTAACAAACGGTAGATTCTATTTATTATTTTGGAAAAAAACACGCTCCAATTCTGTCGGACAAACATGACCAGCAGTTTAACGTGAATGGGGAAAAAAAGATCGAGATGTATTTGATTTATATTTATAATTATGAAAAAAAAACATGGGCATGATTCAGCATACTTGGATGAGAAACTTCCTGAACCCCAGAATAATCTAAATCTAATACGGATCACGGAAACCATGCTCAAGAAACCCAGCATTTTCAAGGGAGAATTTTCAAAGCAGGCGTCAATCAAAAATCTCTGGCACCGAAAGCTCTCCACGGTCACTATTTTCCCCAACATTCAGCTGGACGAATTCCAGGAAAGAAAACAAGCCAGCGGAAACATGCCCATGAAAAGCATAACTTTTCGCTGTCGTATATATGAATACATACTTGTATAAACATATATATATATTGGAAAAGGGGGTTTCAATCCAACTTTGTTGAGATGAATGAGTAAAACGGTGTCGGTTGCATCGTGGGGGAAGAAATGCGTGACAGCGAGAGCGGGTTTATCGCAAGCTCAGCGTGACACCGACACCAATGGCCTCTCGTCGTCAGTCGTCAGCATAGTCCTGTCCCCACCCCCCCCCTTTTCCCGTTTTTGCTGTCAACTTGGAGCTAGCTTCCGCCTTGTTCAAAAGTTGCTGCCCTTGTTGTTCTTGTTGCTTTTGCAACTGGATGAGCCTGGACATCACACGAGACATCAGGGAAGTTTTCCGCATTTCCAAGAAGGGGGCCGTGCAGTTGAGTGCGTAACCCCGGAAGTATTCTTATTTCGCGCGGGACTGTTGCTGGTCCAGATTCCAGAAAATACCAATGAAAACCAGCATGCTTAGATAGGCACTCGTTTTTTTTTTCATACGTGCACCGGCTGAAAATATATCAGCTTTTGCAGTCATAGTAATCCCATTTTTTCGATTATTGGGGTGAAGGACGAACCTCGGCGACAATAAAATGTATGATAAACTTTATGACGTGTCCTCCTACCCTTTATAATGAGAACTGTACAGCGTTTCTTGAACTGTATTGTGTGTTTATAAGACAACAAAAGCCAAAAATAACAAGAAGGTATCCTCAAAAGTATAAGGCTAAAATCTATTCGCATAATTTTTTCACTCGACAAAAATTGATTTGACCTTTGTCTCAGGTTGAATAAAATCTCGATATGGTAAATGTTGGCGAACTAAACGTCGGCCTTGTTTGCTGAGACAAAATGAGTCGAGAATACAAACTTTCAGGATATAGCAGAAACACCAATAAAGTTTTAATGGCCATATTTCTGAAATTTAATGCTAAAATTAATTACTGTATAGTATTTGATGGCTATTTCTTGGCCAATCACAATTCATCAAAATAAAACCACATCTAACGCATGACTTCTTGACGGGAAACTTAATATAGTACAGTACAGTGGTACATCACAGGAAAACAATTTTTACAAAAGAGCTGCTTTTGATGTAAGGCTTCTTATTTGTAGAAATCATGACTCGCCATAGACTTTTAATCATGGAAAATCGTTTAATTTGTTCCAAGATGTCTAAAAAAGGCAGAAATGTTTCTGTTTTCTACTAAAACTCTTTTCAGGATTTTTTTACTGCTAAAATGGTGACCGAGTCATCTATAAAACATATAATCTAACATAATCTGCTTTAAAGACGTTTGAACTGGTCACTCGTTTGACATCTGCTGTGAAGCAAAAAAAAATTCTGACTTGGGTGTCAAGACTAATTAATGGAAACAAAATTTACTTGGAAATTTTTCCGGAAATATGTAGAAATACCAACGCTCTTGCTGCATTTGAGTTTTTCAAAAAAGAAAGGATGAAAAACTAAATGTGTTTTTGCAGCAACGACAGCTGTGCCTGAGCAATCGTGTTCATGATTAATTTAATTTGTCGATCTTTGAGGAAAACCTGTTAAATAATCTGAAAATTTTCTGAACACACAATCTTTTCCCAGAGGAAACCTGAACTCCGTCAGGAATATCTAACACCAGCCTTTTCAATTTTCGGAATTTTCAAAAAATATTTCGTGTTTAACTTTTAGCAATGAGGTTGGGCTGGTTCAGGTTTAGCTATATCTATAAAGCCAATCATCAGTCGGATTAGTGAGTTACGTGACAGTTGCCTGACATTTTGCAAAACAATTTGAGGTGATTAGTCAAATGCACTGAACCCTCAACTTGTGCTTGAGCTTCATCATCCTTTTGCTGTCCTCCACTCTAAACTGACAACCGACGACATCATATGAAAGGATACTTGAATCCTCGCAAAAGAGCTCAGCAATTAAAAACGTTAAAATGCAATTATGACATCTGCCTGCCCCGAATTTCTCTCGTCATGTGCATAACACGGCGTCCCTGAATAGTCCTGGGAATAAATAAGAAATTAAATGCTTCGCATCCGAATAAGGGAATATGCTTTAACAAGACTGGATATGGCTTTCCTGGCATCGTTCTGCCTCATATATGGGACCAAAAAATTTTATTAGGGAAATTTAATTGAGCAATATTCCGGGAATAAGACTGGCACATTTCCATTTCGCACTTCCGGTGAACCTACCAACGTATATAGAAGGTCTGCAGAAATGCTACTTTTTTTCGAATCAAACCTATCGAGTTCCCCTTTTTGCCTTTGCGATTAACGCTAATTTCCTTCTGCATGTTCTGTCGCATGTTTCTTCAATTTTTCTTCACAAAAAAGTCGCTCGGCAATTATTCCTAGGCAGTTTTAGTTTACGAGTTTTATGTATAACATAAGTTGAGATAAAAAAAATTCAAGGTCGAAGAGGATTCATTCAAGTAAAGCTCGAATCTTGAAAAAGAATGGAGAAACGGGAAGGCTCTTATTCAAAATATTTAATTTGACGAGAACCTCAGCTGAAAAACACAAACAATATTTTGTTAAGGACCAACTAAAATTAACCGCCCTATTAATAAAATGTTCGGAATGACCACCTCATGCAAGTGCAGGAGTAGCTTTCTGTTTTGTATAAAATATAAAGAAAGGAAACATATTTTAAAGTCAACATTCTTGGCATCAAGACATTGTACCTCTAATTTCCTAACTACAGTTCACAATATTCTGATTTCAAATACTACTGTATATATAGGGATTCAATTATTCAAGGGGTTTTTGCGTGTCAGAAATAGAATAAATATAAAAAAGCTCGTTCTGAAGATGTAATAACTTTATACGCTGCAGAAGAAAGAAAGTCTATGTTTATTTTGCCGAGGTTTCTGCGTATGTATCTTCAAAGGTTTCCTTTCTTTGTTGTGACACAAAATGCATTCCTCGCATAAAACTCCATCCCTTTTTTCCCGTTTCTGTGCATCTAATCCTTTTACCTAGTCGCTGAATGAAACGTAATACTGTAGTTAGAGAGGAAAAAGGGGAAGATATACTTTTCTCAAAGGATACCAAAAACTCAGTGTGATTTCTATCTGGGCCTTATTTGGGATTATCTTTACTGATGCCTTTGGGTTTTGACAGCTGTCCTCTCAAATTTGCCCCCAGCAGGCACCAGCATGGACTTGACAGTGTTTTGCGTTTCTCGACGAAATCGGAAAATGACACGACACTGAGGCAGTTCCATGAAAGTTTTATTTCATGCGAAATGGAATATCGCGTAATTAATCTATAAAAAATCATAAAAAAATCTTTTGCATGAAAACGACGAAGAGGAATACTTGGTGAAAAGCAATGTTTCTCTTTTTCGGATTTCAATAATTCTGTCAGATATTAAGCGATCAATGATTGCCAATGAATTGCTATTGAAATTTTTTGTTGTTGGATGCGCATATTATTTCTTCAAATGAAAAAGGGCTGCTGTAGAACACGTGCATTGTAAATCATCACAATGACAATACAAAAGAAGATATTTGCAAAATGATGCAAAATAACAGAGTTATACAGCATCCCAATTTGAATTTTCTGAATATACCTTTCATGAAAACCAGAAAATTTTCCGTGATGTCGTTAACAGCATTGAAAAGTCGATTTTAAAGAAAAGCTTAGCAATGGTTCGAGTACATGAATCATAAAATTTATTTAAAGTCACGCGGACAAAGGTGTAGGGTGTATACAGTGTAACTGCACTTTGGAAAAAAGGTCTCACTTTTAAAATTGTTGCCGAAAGGAAAATAACTTCCAGCCGAATAATGCGAGGGAAAATTAAATGTGAAATACGCCGATTTCAGTTATATGTATAAGAAGGCAGGTCGATAATTTTCGAAATTAGTTCTGAAATTTCCAGTAAAGATTTCCTTCTGGCTGAGACTATTCGTTTCTTGACTATATAGTTCGTTGGTAACGCTACGCCAGTTTCCCGGGCCCAACACACGTGCCCTTGATTCAATATTTGCTGGCTCGTCTTCATCGTCTCTTCTCAGGCTCATCTCCACGCAGAGTAGCAGTAAATAACTTCTTTCTCGCCAAAGTAATCTCCGCATTTTCTCATGCAAATGCGCATTTTCGAGGCTCCGAACTGCAGAGAATGCGATTGGAATGAAATGCAAATTGGCTTCCTCGACCCGCGCTGCTCGATGGGGTTCGATTATTGGAACGAGTGACTCGTATCAACGTCAGAGATTGGTTATTCTTCAATTAAAAGTTTATGAAAGCCTCTTTCTTCCGTATTTTCATGAAAAATTGGCCTCAATATGACTTCACTAACTATGGTCACCAGCAGCAGCGAATTTTTTTCATGATATCCTTATTGGAGGAAGTCTAATTTCAAAGGATTTGCGTCCTAAGGATACCGACCATGCAAAAAACTTTCTGCAAAATCAGGAGTCTAATTTTCAAAAATTTTGAAAAATGATTTTATATAATCCAAGAGTAATATGGACGCACGCAAAAGTCATGATCCATTGCTAATTGGAAAAAATGTGAGTAATATACTTTCCAAATTTTCAAGATTTGATGAAAATTGGAATTTTCATGCTTTCAAAAAAATATCATGCGGCAATGTTCAACTCATTTCTTGGCTCTGTTGAACCAAGAAGCAACGTTTTGTTGATATGTTAGTACCGCATTCGTTTTTTGTTTTCATCACCATGGAAACTTCTAAACCTTATTTGTTGATGTATTTATTCGAGTACCACAAACCTTCAAGTAAGACGCGCACAATTATTTTTAAAATGGAACATGCCCAAAAATCATGACACTAATCACACATGATGCCCGCAACCCAGTTTTTGTTCGCTAAAAATACATTTTGAAATTTTTTTTGATTGAATAAAATAACGTCAAGTTGACATTTATGTGAGAGGGGGTTGATAGTTGCACTTCTGATAAATTGCTATTTTATCATCGTTCTTAAAATAAGAGGGAAAGAAGATGAGAAACAATTTTGAAAGGCTAGAAACATTGAAAAACAATCTGCTAGAGTTATCTGATTATAAATATGAACTGCCCTGATTTTGTTTGGAATATCGTGCAAAAAATTGGCATGAGCGCAAACATTCTTGGGGATCTTTCCGTATCTACTCATCATTGTATTTCTTCCGGGAAATTGAGGAAACAATTGAAAAAAAAATTTCCCGCACGCAGATACGATGTAAGATAATGAAAATAAACATTTAATTTAACCCTCTTCTTATGCACATCATATCTCCTCTTGGAAATCAACGGACCCCCCATGAGAATTGAAACGAAAACTCGAGAGAAACCATCATCATAAAGTCAACAAAAACGCGAATGCATTCAGCTGTATATATGTTTAGGTCCCCCTCAAGGTCCCACGATCACTTGTGATCTCAAAACCCGTGGAACCGAAAGCTGGACAGAATCCGTCTCAACATTTTCCACCCCTCTTTCCAGCTAGACAGCAACCCCCCCGAAACCCCCTTCACCAAGAAACGGGGGGAAGAGTCGAGATTAAACCTTTGAACTCGAGACCGAGACAAGCGTGTGACTTTGTGACTGATGAGATGGTTTTCCTCTCCGACGCTCTGTCGATTACATATGCGACGACGAGGCCCAGATTTTCTGGCATTTTCAGTCTCATATGCCGTCGATAAACAAACGAACCGTGAGGATATTATAACAGGGATCTTGAATAAGGATAATCCTTGGCTCTTGACAATGAAGATATTTGTATCTCCCTTATTGTTCTTGGCTTCGACGCAATAATAAAGCTGGATCGACTCAAGAAAACGGAACTGTCAAATTATATAAAATAATCATATTTGCAATAATCTCAGACAAAAACCTTTAAAAAACTGACACCGAAGTATTCCATGTTGAATTTAATGTCTTATCTTTAGGGATCTGTTTACCAAGAAAAGTAAATCGCGAAAGAACCCGTTTATATGTCTGAATTATTTGAAAGGTCCACATCACTCAGCAGAAGAATAAGGATGGAAAATTTTCATTTTGATTTTGCAATAATTCAGCAGAATCACATCAGGCGTCTGTTAATTCTTCTTATGCTTCGGATCTCTATGGGGATTTTTATGAAACGCTTTAAATTTAATTCCGAATTCTGATGCTTTCGCCTCTTGAAATGAAAATGAGAGGAATAATACTTGCAATTGATGTTGCACCCGTTTTTGTTTAAAAAAAATACTGATATCGTGTTGGGTAGAACATGAGTAATCAAGTTATATTTCCCTTTTAAATCAAATGCTGATTGATGTAAGACTGACTCTTTATTTTCTTAAATCAAGTTGAAAAGAGCCTCGTACTGCTGTATACATATTTTATCACGGAAGATGATTTATATGGCTTCACATTACAAATAATTTCTTCTCTCACAAATTCCGTCGATTTTGTTGCTGCAATAATCTCATTAAAAAAAACGTCAACCGACACTAATACTTTCCAGATAATTTTGCATATTTGTCAGATCACATTGATGATCGTAATAAATTTAATGTGGATCTCCACGGTTATAATTGACAAATAAATTTTCAAAGACGTCAAGTACAGTAATAATCAACATTTTGGAATGCAGTTGAAGAATTTCTCAAGTTTTTGAAGAGCCCTGCATGAACAAAAATCCGGATTACCGTCGTTCAACGAAGCGCGAACGCAACAACCAGTTGACAGGGGGAAAGCTTTTTGTTGTCTGGATGAATGTTGCAGTTTGCCAAGTTGGTTGAAATTAAATTTAGGACCAGTATATACAGTATGTCGAGCAGAATTTGAAACTTGGCAGTCTAAAGTATGCTGGTACCTTTTGAAGAAATTCTGCAGATTTATGATCCTGATTCCAGCCTTCATTCCAGCTGAATGCACATAAAAGCTTCAAAATTCGACAACAAGTTTGATGGAGGCTTTGATCTTGAGTTTGCGAACGCGAGCGTGGAAAATATGAAGAAAGGATTGCATTTTTGTATGAAAAAAATTTGGAGATTCATTCAAGCATTGCCGCTGCTGGGAATCTTCTGAAATCCAGTACTTGTCTACGGATTGACGAAGTTGAAAATCGGTAATGCGATTCGAGTACTGTACAGCCTTCATCTTTCATGTTTGATTATACAAAAACACTCTCACGAGATCAATTTACATAACATTGAAATCCAGTACTTGTCTACGGATTGACGAAGTTGAAAATCGGTAATGCGATTCGAGTACTGTACAGCCTTCATCTTTCATGTTTGATTATACAAAAACACTCTCACGAGATCAATTTACATAACACATTGCATCATTTTGATCATTTTTGCAAGGAAAACTTCACCTGGACGTTAATATTTTCGCTAATGAATCGATGCGATGATGTTGAAAGCCATGATTAAAAAACAATCAATGGGAAATTTTTGATCATTGATAAACCAGGAAACCAATATAATTCTACCGCCCATTTATCTTCATTTATGTCTGATTTAATTTTAAAAATTCAGTAGCAATAATTCAAAATTTGAAAGAATTCCGTTTTTTTCGTTTTTATTGGGAAGGTTTGATGGAAGAAATTTATCACGTGCGTCATTTTTCCCCACCATGGAATTTTGTTATGTTTTTTTTTGTACAAGTTGTATCCCTAACTGTGTCTGATTTGAATGAAAAATTCAGTGAAAAAAATTGAAGATTTCACAGAATTCCGCTATTTTCCGTTTTTGGGAAGGTTTGGTGGAACCAATTTGTCACGTACGTCATCCCCATTAAATTTAGTTATTGTGGATTTTTGTACAGGTCGTTTCATCGAAGGGTATCAACTGTTGTAAAATTATTAATTGTATTTTATTGAAGGAAAATCTACAATATTCAACCTTTCGTCACATTGTAACGCGCTGTTGAAAACATATTGTATATATATGTTCATGACAGTCGCCGTCTGCGAATTATTTGATGTCCCCTTCCAATGAGCAATTTTAGTTTTATTATTACGATGGAAACTATAGTCGAATTATTACGATCCGAACTCATAGATGGACGCCATACATGAGTCGATGTCTCATTTCGTGCAGTTGACTGTCCACGACGCAAACCATCTCATAGTGGTCGGTCTCTTTAGGCCAATTAAACGAGGGAAAAGAAGGGGTGCATGCACTGGCTTACCCAACGAGTGTTTATTACGTAGGAAAGGGCACCGAGAATAGCGCCCATGGGACCGGGAAAAGAAGTGTGCAACAAAAAGCGACTAATTCGATGCGATAAGCCATCGCGTCGAGGGGGATATTCCGCAGCCCCGGAAAAGGGATATTTTCTATTCCATCTTGGCACACACTGCTCACTGGAAAGTAAAATCGTGACTATAGAGGCGTTCTTCGAATGCCCGAGGGTTCATTCAAAAAGTCGATAATGCCTGCTTTATTGAAAGCGAGATCGCTCACTATACTGATGACGGCGTTTTTTGTTGGTGAAATTTGTCAATGAGATCCGTTCCAATTTTGGCGAGACGATTTCTTACTGGCGGTGAAATCAAATATGTGAGGAAATAATAGAAGACTGTCTCTACAATTATTTTCTCCATAGAAAAAGGGTTTTCTTTTTTTCTTTTTGGTCGCATAGGGTTCTCTACCCATTAAATTGGAGTACTTCGTAATGAAATTCTTTTTACAAAAAATTTTCCGTCTTCACCATGAATTCCATTCTAAACCGAGAAAGAGAGAGAGAGAGAGAGAGATAATCCATCTTCTGTATATGGGGAAAATTGTATCATATGCGATATACCATAATAAGAAAATAATTCGTTAATGGGTGATTTTATTCATATGGTGCTGGTCTTATGCAAAACACGATTTTATTCACGAACCAGAATCTTTGTAAGTCGATTATTATGTCCTCTTTCTTCTTTCCCAAGCAGAAATATTAGCTATGAAACTTCATTCTTTAACAAACAAAAAAGTAATCCAAAGAGATGCAGATGGACTTTCTCTGCAACGAAATTCCAGGGACCAGCAAAAAATCGTTATATACACAGAATATCGTATCGCTTTCCTTGGGTGCTAGAAAGAAACAAAAAACTTGGTTTCAAATAATTACAAATCAGCTAAAAACAAATTCTAAAAAGCTGGAAGAAACAAGAATATGGTGCACCGAAATCTATAAATTATGGCAAAAATATATATGACAATTACGGTTGGTACTGACGAGAGGATGATGACATGGGGTTGTTGTGCAAAAGGTTTCGATTTGTCAACCACATACAAAAGTTACCAAATTTATCAAATTATTCGATATGCTGATGCCAGACAGAATTTCAATATTGTGTTCTTCATTTAAAGCAAAGTTTGATCATTTGGGAAAACTCAGAAATTTATTGATCGATTCCAGAAACTTTGCGCTCCAGTTCATCAGTTCCGTTTGCATAGTTTTGTCTAAACTTCTGGCGTGTAGACATAGTTTTATCGTAAAAATAATAACAAATATTCTTAATTACTAAAATTTGTACCTTAAAACTGTTTGCCTTCATTATGGTATGCCAGTAGAATAATTTTACTGCTGGGATTCGGAAAGAAGTTACTGCAAACGTAAGTTAGTACAGTACGTATACAGGTGCGCTTTTGTATAATTATTAAAATTTTAAGACCAGTCAAAAATATACTCATGCTTTCTGAACCATCACTTCCATCCACCGGTGGATATACAATCATATCGGATTCCAAATAAACGCAACAGAAGCATCGATTTACATCAGTGGTGGAATAAACAATGCTTATATGGGTTCGATCATGTTGAAAAAAGAGGTCGCGAAAAGTACCTTTACCCATTCGAAAAACAAATTAAATATTGATCTTCGATCGAATATCTGGATAAAAAAAAGCGCTATTTCTTCCTATCTGCTGTAAGAAAAACATGTTAAGAAATAATGCCCTGTATCATCCAACTCATTCGGATCAACAGTATAAAAAATTTTAAAAAAATAAACGCTGAGCAGAACGGATTTTCTGAATACACTCATCTTGCACTTGAAACTTTTGATCGCAGTAAACTTGTTCGCTATACAAGTGGTACTTTCCACTAATGACCCCTTTGCTGCATCCGGAAACCATGGCGATCTTATTCACGTGAAGCATTTCCAAGTTGTCTTTTTTTTTTAAACATTCAACACTTCTTATAATTGGGATCGTTTGGCTCAAGATGGAACAGTATTCCGCATATAACGTACTGTGGAAATAATCCATTTCAATTTCAGAGCTTCAGTATACTGAAGGAGAATGTCGAGTTTAAAACTTTCATTTGAAATTCTGAAGAGCCTTGGGATACGGACGGGATTCTTTTTGCTTTTGGTTTGTGATTAATTCCTTGGAAATCCGTACTTCCGTCTTATAATTTTCTCTCGAAGATTTCGCCGTTCTTACTCAGCAAAAAAGAACCGAATCTCAAATCAGCAGTGGTTTATGTTTGAGTGCTGCCAATCTAGTAAATATAAACGAACTCTATCTGCTAAAAATCCACTCTGTATAATATTTAGGGATTTCAAGGATGTAAAAACTTGCGGTTTTCCATTTTGTCTCATCATCTCTATACATAGTGTCTATCCAGTAAACACAATACTGTATAACCGATATTTTTCTTAGCAAAAAAACACAGCATTGCCCCTCCCCCCCAAAAAAAAACCTTATACCGGAAATGTTCGCCCTTTTCGGCGCGAAGCTAAAAAATGTATTACAATCGGATGTCATGAGAAATACAAGCAAAACTTGTCAGCTGAAAAAATCTCTGTGTAGGGTTTTCAAAGAAATCACGTTTTTTTACTGCAATTAAAAACTGCTACACGAGTTTTTAAATTACTTTTCCGGTTTCTAACCCCGCACTCAGTACTGATGAACGATAGGGAATTTATACGGCATTCCTATTATTCCCGGATCAACCTGTGTAGTTTCCCCATGATTGGTCCAGTTGCAGTTTTTTATATCAAGTGTAATCATTCCAAATGGCCTCATGAAGGGTCTTTTAGCAAGAGAAAAATATCGCACTGTGAAAGGAACCCATATATACAGTACAGTGCTCGGGGAATGAAAACAGCAGTGCCATAATCCTGTGGATAGAAAACCATGGATGATACTTTCTCCATACCTGTGGCCAAATAAATCTACCATGCTTTGAAATTTTTAAAAATCGTAAATCCCGCTGCTTCTGCTTGTAAAAAATTGCTACTTCGCAAATAAACGTCTTCCACGAGAATTTTAAAGTGGGTCATTTTTTGCTCTCTCTATATATATTCTCAGTTGGTTATCAATCTTGTAATTTCCCTCAATTATTGTCGACAGAAATCATCGTACTCTGTATGCCAATTTACTCGGTATCATCTATTTTTCAAATCCAAATCTCCCAGCGCCCTCGATAAGGAGTCTCCGTAAAAAAAAAACCATTGACAAAAAAATGAGTACAAAATATTTAGAAGCTCAAATCCTTTTGAGTTGATGACCATAAACCCGACGCACCTCATTCACAAATCCGCTCCGTATATAAACTCCAGTATAGTTTCCCTGATTGAGGCAGTTGCCATGCCATGTTATATATTTTCTGCCATCATCCTCCCCGAAGGGCCCCTCATGAAGTGGCTGACTGAGAAACAAATAAAGGGAACCCATCTCCTCCAGGAAAAAAAAAAAAAAAACTCAGCTGTGCCCGACGATGAGAATAAGGAAACCCCATATAGCTGAAAATTTCTCCCCCCTCGGCTGTCAAACGATCTCCGGCCTTGGACAAAAGGGCGCCGCTTATATTTCGACACGGTGCGCGCAGAGCCGCAAAGTGGAAAGACTTCTGCTCCAGCTGCGCCGCCCCGCGATTTGGCAAACGACACGGCGGTGGTCGAGGCTTCTTTATGTATATATACAGATGAAAAAAGAGAAAGAAAAAAACCCACGGCATCAAGCACAAGTTGTTCATCTTGAAGTGGCCTGTGAATAATGCTCATCAACTAACCCTCTCCAGAAAAAGGAAGAGCTCCAAGGGCTGCTCTTCTCTCTGCCCCCTCTCGACTCTTCAAGTCTTTTGCAGCAAAGGAGATGAAGCTGCTCCCGCGCGAGGACCAACGGGCAACAGCTTTGGCGGCGACTCGCGCGAAAACTGCCAATTCGGACGGAACGTCTGATGCGAGGCTGGAAGGAAAATCATCATTAGAAATACAGTACGGTGTTGCCTTACATATAGCTTCTTTCTTGATCTTGCACAATAGTCTCGAAATTTCGCCCGATTCTTTTTCTTCAGACAGTGGACCCGATGAAAAAAGATATATCCCCTGTTCTCGATGAAAAAAAATTAGACAAAAAGTGACGAAAGTTCAGAAAAAAAAACGTATTGCCGGGGAAAGATATTTGGGCATAATCCTCCATCAAGAAGATGGAATATTTTTGAAAACAATTGGCAGGCACCATCAGCATTCATTTCTTCCTTTGATGCAACAGCAGCAGTGAGTCCTTGCTTGAAGAGTGTCAAATACTGCAAAGTTTTTGGTATTGCGAACATTTTGCATTTTTCATCTCAATATTTTTAAAGGCATAAAAAGGAAATCGTATGAAATTCAAGTCCCAATTGATTTTTCTGGAAATTTTCGGAGAAGCGGCCATAATTTTAGGCATTCTTGAGATTTTGGAGCACAATTTTAAATCTTGAAGGGTCAACAAGTTGAATTGTCTGTACGGCGGGTCAGGACTCCAGTGTATAGTACAGCAAGACCCCGAGATGCGGACATAATTGGTGCATCAAGAGTGTCCCTAAGTCAAAAGGTCCCTAAGTTGAGTCTCATTTTCCCTTAGACTTACATTATGTAATTTTTAATTAGTGTTTTATGAACAAAATACTCACCATAATTCCATAAAAATAAAAATTGTCNTCTAGAGTGTCCCCAAGTCAAAATGTCCCCAAGTCGAGTCCCATTTTCCCTTTGACTTATATTATATAATTTTTAATTGGTGTTTCATGTACAAAATACTCACCATAACTCCATGAAAATAAAAATTGTCTCCCAATTTAAACTGATTACAATCAATATATTTCAACACAATATGGACATGTGAGGAATTTAGTCCTGATGCCTTTGTAGAGTACATAGGAATGTTGGCATTCTCTGTAAAAAATAGCATACAAGTGAAAAAGAGAGAAGGAAGACCCTCTCTGCTGGAGGTAATTTTTTAAAATTAGCTAAATAGATGGTAAATTGGTAAGAGAAATGCCCAAGAACTTTTCTTGCATCATCAATTTTAGGGTTGGAAATAACTGTTTCTTCTAATTTGGCCTGAAATGTATTTGCAATTTTATCACAAAATGTCCCTATGTTAAGTCAGTGTCCTCATGTTGGGTCTTTTTTTTATTAATTATTTATTAGAAAATAAGTGTCCCTACGTCAAATTATCCACAGGTCAAGGTGTCGGCATGTGGGGGTCTCACTGTACTTTAATCATATCTATAAATCTGTGTACAGTGCTACAATCATATCTATAAATCTTCCAAACAGTCTATATTACCCAAAGCTAGATCACCTAATATTTAGCAAGCATATCCAATACTACGCGTATATTCTTGAATGTAACCTTTGTTCAGAAAAAAAACTACGAGTGCATGTTGCTGTTGATGTTCATTTTTTATGTATATATTTTTAATATTTTTATGTAGCTGTTTGTCGATGCTTGCACATGGTTGAAGAAGTCGAATAAAATGCCGACTTGACCCGCGATAACCGCAGTGACCTGGCCGGTAATCTCCACAGCATATCCCAGCAGATCCACCGCAAGAAGACCGCCACACGCGGGGGGCGACGAAAAGCGGTGAAAAATGAGCCGGAACCAGCTCACTGACATGAAGAGCTGCGATCCCTCACTGGCACCACTTCTCTGCAAAATGTTGCTCCAGGGGCCTCCGAAAGTCATTCTACTATGAAACCGCAGATCATACCTCATGCGAAAAACTCCGTCAGTGGCGCCGGACCGCCCCCGGTGAATAATTCCTGCCATTCGCGGGATCGCATCGCAAAATACGGGATTAGATGATGCATAAAAAAAAACCACACTTGCATATACAGAGCTTCAGTGCATGAAAGCACAGCTATTTTGTCAAGCACTTCCTCACTCAATCAAAACAAGCCTTCGAAGTTTAGCGTACTATCCAAGAAAATGACGGGGAATAAATTTCCGTGTACAATGTATGTTCAAGGCTAACTTCTTCAACTATTCTGGGACTAATTACTAACTAATTGGATTCAAAGGACGCAGAAAAGTGTCTAAAATCTCTAAATCCTTTCTGTTCGCGATCACTTGCATCTTATTTCGTTCTTCTTTCGACAAAAAAAGCAGCTAAAAAATCCCCGGAGTGCATGAATTGATTTCACGTCAATAGCTGGGGAAATTTAATAAAAAAAAGTTTAAGTTAAGTAATAAAGCGTGATCCTTTTTAATCATTAATTCGAATTGTCTTAAATGCCAAACAAATTACAATTAATATGCTATTTCGTTCGGAAAAAATCAGTCAGAATATTCAATCGGCAGCATGTCAAGTACCAGACAATAATAAATGGAATTTTTTCCATTTCTTTGGATTATTACAAGACATATGAATTCCTCTTGTTCCACAAATATTAAGACCATTTTGAGATTCGGCGTGAACCCTCAGCTGTTTTAATTGATTTTACTGCTCATGAGTCAGGTGTGTATTCATTTTAAACGGAAAAGAAATATGTATAATCATTCGTAAATCACAGATGAAATAAAAAAAGAAAAACTATTTTAGAAAAAATAAACGACGGAATACAGAAATCAACGGACTTCAACGAACTGTTCTATTGGGCACTTTTACCACGATTCTTTTTACGTTCTTATAGAAGTTTTCTAGTAATGTTACTTTATCTCACCGGAAAATTCAAGAATTTGTATATTAATCACAGCCATAATCCTCATTCATCGCTAAAATTTTCAGTTCAACAGCAGCACGAGAATTAGAATTCTGATTTATTTTGAAAACGTTTGCGGGCACTAAGTTGATAAGTGAAGCATGACGAGGTTTACGATACCTATTGAATTGAATGTAATGAATGTTGAACTCGCGGGTAAATTATTTTAGAATGCTTTCTGTGCTTCAAAAAATTGAATATTTGTTTTGTAATCCTAAAATCACCCCGTAATCCTAAACTTATTTTAATTTTACCAAAATTAGAAAAGGAAGTTCTTACACGCCTGAGTAACGCGGACATACGCTTCAAGAAAGCTGAGACTCCCATGCAAATTTATGGAAAATTTCCCAGAACAAGGCCAGTGTCTCACGCTTTCAACCCCCATGAAGGACAGCTGGAATTGCAGATCACTAACAAGGCCGCAGACAGATAATATCCCATGATGAGCTCACCCCTCATCTCTCTGTTTGCCTTCTTTCGTCCGCACTCCAAGTTTCCCCTCTCAACAATAACCCTAAAGAAACCCCCAGTGCACAATACTTACACACACACACACACACATATATATATATATATATATATACGCACCGCGCGAATTTATTCCTTTCTTTTTTTTTCTCTCTCTCTCTGTGCCTTTCATTTGCCTACGGTAAAAAAAAAAACTGTATACACATATTTCTGGAAGAGAAAAAAAAGAGAAGAACCTGGAGAAGAAGAAGAAGAGAAGCAGAGGGAATAAGACAAGGGCCAGCATCATTGTGGATGTGCATTGGGCCAGGGCAATCTTTCGGCGGGGGCGCCAGTTGCGGGAATCACGGAACCAAGCGGCGCATGTCGTTATCGCGTTATTCTGAGCCGCGGATGTGTGAAAAACGTGGACGATGCGAGTTGAATGCAGTCTGCGAAATGGGTCCTCTACTTTTTATTCTACCCCACATCAAGCAGTCCTCGTTTTTTTTTTCGATCTATCTGTTCCACTAAATAAGCGAGAATAACCCCAGAAGCGCGGCGTCCATCATTCAAACATGCACTTCTGTGTATGCCCATCATATCAAGGTGGATACTGTACAAGTACAGTTAAATCGTAATAAGTCAAATACCTCCCAAAGTCGAATTTTTATCATATCCCTGCCTGATGAATTATCTTGGGAAAAATGCATTATAAAAATCTCCCTAACTGGAATGCTTTATCCCTGAAACCTACACAAGTAAATTTTTATTTTAATTATGAGGCCTTTGGGTTATTACATCTTGACAGAGTAAGAGAAAGAGCAATAAAAACAGAATTTCATGTGTTTTGAAAGTCTGTGACAGACTAAATTGGGAAAAATGAACCCCTTCTGCCTCCAAGTTCAGCATCCTGTCAACTAATTTTAGAAGAAATTTAAGGCCCAGAATAAGACCATTTACAATTTAGTTGCGATTCTTCTATGTTCCCCACAACAAGAATGCTTGGTTCCATTGCTCAAACATCTCAAATCAAAAACTTCCCGAAGTCAAAATTTTTTACAGTCCCTTGAAATTCAACTTGGACATGTTCATCTGCACACATACAGTTTCTGGGATGCAGTGAGTCCATTCTGAATGCCTAGAAGAAAAGTTTGGATTGAAGCATTTTCTTCTACTGAATAAAAGCAAAAAATCAAAAAATTGTTTCACCTGAAAAATATGTTCGAATTATGAAAATTTTGAGTTTTATTTATTTATTTATTTATTTTCTTGGAAAACTTTAACAGAGAAGCTAGTAAAAGCTTGCCTGATCTTGTCCTAAAAGCGCCAATTCCAGAAATGTTAGGGCTCTAAGTCGTAAAGATCATATCAATTTTATGCCAACAAATTGTAAACCTATATCCTCTTAAAATAGTAGTCAAGGTTCATTTGAGTGTCCGTGATACATTGAATATTTTTCAATCGTATAACTCGAAGGGAATTTTTTTTTCATGCACAAAGTTTAGATTGAAATAATGAATCCAGAAAATTTATTGTCGAGAGGTTTAGACGACATTGAAAATAAGGCGCTCACGCATATTTTCAAGACTTTTTTCAAATAAAAATGTTCGCACAAGATTAAATATCGTATTGATGGAAATCCATGTGATCTCAAGAGTTATCCACTTTTCTCAGAAAACAAAATGATGTTTTGGAGTCGAGGAAATAATCAGGTCGACTTGTCAGTGAGCGGTGGAGTTGTTTACTTGTTTCATGCTTTTGTGAACCGGTTCAGTCTCCATCAGACGACGTTCCTTTCAGAATCTTATATTGGCTTGCAGGAAAAGTACTCTATCATCAGCAAGATATTGTATGTGCTTACCTGGAATTTAGTTGCAATTCTGAAAACGAATGCCTGCTGCCAGAAAAAATCATTCTTCAGAAATATTTGTACATCAAGTATACGTGCAGATGACCTCATCATGAAGCGTTAATTGTTATATGTCTTTCATAATGAGGATTTAAAAACAAAAAAGAAAGAAGTTCACGGTGCTTCACTTACGATGGAAATCCTTGGCGGCTCGAATGAATGCCTAAACATTTTCAATACAGGTATAGAATAAAAAAAATGGCCTATGATGAACAGTTCTTCAATTTTTAAATTTGTGCGCAAAACCAGGCTCTTGAAGAAATTAAAGCAGAAATTTAATTTTTAGAGAACTAACCAATGGCGACTGGCTTTCTCAAATTACCTGTATTCACTTCACTGAAAATTTAAAATTGAAGCTAGTATATTCACAAGACCTCATACTCATACAGAAATTTGCAACAAAATGCTTGTTACACATAAATACATAATACTGTAGTATGTAAACGCATAAGTTACTCAGGAATTGTTGAGAATCAGTCAAATCTTGGGAGTCAAGTAAGTAATTAGCTCCTCACACTCCAGGGATAATTCTTCCTTCCAGAAAAACTTTTTTGGCTTTAATAGGCTTGACTAAAAAAGTTAGGAGATCATGCAGTAAGCTCTATATTTTTTTCAGCTATTTCAGTCAACCAGAAAAAAAAATCAGGCGAGGTTTACTAATCTTTCTTCTTCCTCTTTCAATTTAGGCTTTAAGATTGGGATTTATTACATAATAGTGTACGTTTGCCTGTCGTCATTGCTGTTATTGATTGTATATGAGCGTGGGTCTATGGAACATGCTGAGTGATGAATCTAAGAATCTTGTGGGACTTAAACATTTTTGGGTTTATCTCCAGGGAATTTCCAGTGCTGGCCCGATTTTTGTGCTTTACAGTTATCTCACATATTTTTGTTGAAGCTGTCCAGCCGGAATATTGTAAGCGATGAGTCGAAGTGAGAACTGAGATCATCCTAACCTTCAAGAAGAATCCAGAGGAATTTCCATGGAAATTTAGTTCACAATTCGTTCACATATATTCGTTTACAGCTGGAAAATGCTGCACCTTAGCATTAATACAGAAGCTTAAATTTATGATCCCATACCTTCTCTCTAGATTTGCTCGCCAATCTCACTCCGAATTAGAACAATGCAGCCCATAAAAACCGTATCTCTCAGATTTTACGACAGTCGGTTCAAAACACCAGCGACATTTCTCAACATAAATGACGCCTGACCCATTCAATAGCAAGGACGAATATTTATCTTTTTCATTCCACGATTCCCAGTTGATGGCGGGGACTACTAGCCATTATGAATAGTGGCCCAGGCGAGCCATAAAATCGTTGCTGATCTTTTGACCTTTCACACAGACAAAAAAA
>CAJPEX010003143.1:12172-31523 GCA_905338405.1 Notodromas monacha | reverse complement strand
AACTCGAGCGTGCTAATTCAAAGAAACTCGCTTTCAGCATGGGCAAATTTAGTTTAACGTCACGGGTTGACTGGATTTCGTGTCCGAATTTGACATATCTTATTAATGTCTCATCTAAAATCGTTTTTACTTCTCATTTTTCAACAAAAAAAAATTGTGAAAATTACTTTCATTTGCGTGGGCTGGAATTTTAAGCGACGTTGATTGAAATTGAAAAGGGTTTCCAACTTGTTATACGGCATCGTATACTTAAGAAAATTAAAGTCTTATTCTTAGCTTGGTAGTTATTCAGAATAATTTCGGCTGTAATGATTTGTACTCGATCTCCTGGTGGTATTTAAATGAGGCTTTCTAGTTTATGAACGTGCTCTGCGTTTTGCGTGCACACTTTGGTATTTGTTTCAAATCTTTTACCAGATCTGAAAGCAGTGTTCCTCAAGAAAGAAAAAAATGAAGATTCAGCATGAATAATTATCGGGTTTAAAAACTTTAAAGCTGCTTCTTCTCGACGTTTTAATGTTCACTTTTTCATTAGTAAAACTTCCGCTCCTGAATGAAGTTTCCTGAAATTTCTTCCCTTCGCATTCCTTGTGAGTTTTTCTCCCCGAATAATTTTCAAAATGTATTGCAGCAAACTCAGATTCATTCTTTGTGAAGTTAAAAGGCTGGAAGATGAATTTATGTTGAACCCCCGGGGTATAGTAACAAAGCCGAGGATCAAAATAACTGTCACATTAACTGAAAGGACGCGGAGACTGTTAATAACTCATTTGTGGATTATCTGGCTCATTACAACATCTGTGTGGGAGAAAAAGACGATCCTATTTGTGGCTTATGTTGACAGGCCGTTGTGGTTTTTATGGGCTACTTCACTCTTCTTCTGCCGAGTTAACGGCCAACTTACTGCTCCGTATCCCGATTATAGGAATTCAAATAACCTTTTACATCGCAGAGATGATGCCACATATAATATATAAATTAGGTGCGTATATAAAAGCAGGTTTTACTGCGATCACACGTATAGCTGAATTGAATAGATGAAATGAGAAAATACTGCAATGTTATCTTGTGTAAATACTGTATAGCCAATAATTGGAGGTTGTCAAAAAATGCGGTACCATCGTACTGTATATCATCTGTAGCGTCTGATGCGTTCATTCGATTCCGATTGGAATTATGAATTTTCTTGAAGTGCTCAGTGAGTATGGAATTATAATTAGGATGTCATGGCTTTCTTTCTGTATGTAGATGTGTTTTTGTCCAGGATGAAGCAGTATACTGTACTAGAATGATTGGTATTTCTATTGGAAAGAAATGATCAGCTTTCAAATACCCATTGAAAGATGGAGATTTTTATTTTTTGTGCTTCATTCCTTCTTGACTTTCCGTGATTCATTCTCGAAGAACCGAAATATTGTAAATGCCTGTCCTGTTTTTTCACTCAGTTAATACTTCTAAAGTCGGTCTTCTGCGTGGAAAAGCAATCACACATTTTTTAAGATCTCAATCGCGTGTATTTGGGGCTTTATTCAGTAAGATTACTAGAGGATTCTTTGATTTATTCCAGAAGAACCCAAATATTGTGAATACATGGCCTGCTTTTGCATTCACGAATTTATTGGGAAGTCTGTCTTCTGCGTGGGACACACAATTAAACCTATTTAAATATCTCACTTGATCCGTATTCGAGGCTTCATACCGTAAGATTGTTAGAAGCACGTCTTTATCTGCCATTCACACCAGGGATATTTTTTTTAGGAGAAATGAAATCAAGCTGAGACCATCTCTAGAAACTTCAGCTTTCTGAGTTAGGATATCGTAACTGCGAGATTTTTGCGATTCTTGCCGAACCAAGTCAACTTCGTTGTATGACTGCAAGTCTGGTGACGTTTCCTGCATGCTGGTCGTGATGCACTCGTGCCTTTTGCTTTTATAACGAATAATAGGGGTTTTAGAAGTTAATCAGATGTTCTGCCCGAGTGCTGATGAGGCGAACATCGGAGATGGGTTTCCTGGCGGAATTCCAAAAAAAAAATCTGCCCCGCGTCATTTCCTTGCAACTGCCTGCGGAAAATTAGCTCAGACCGGATACGCTTGTTGTCTAGATCTGGAGAGAATATAGTGTGAGACAGACTTTCTTCCTCGACATCGAATCCAACTAAGCCTTGTCGCGAAAACATTTATTTCCCTACTAATTAATTTGTATTGTTGGATAATGAGATGAGATTAGAGCGAGTTTTCGGTATAGATTTGAGCAGACTCTCGAAACATTTTCCACCCTATAGAAAATATAGATAATTGCCTGGTAAAATTGGGTAAAACGCGGAATACCTTTTATTTCCTTCACGCTTGTCAAAACATTTTAATCCCTGGAATGTTCCCTAAATTTCCCTCAATGGATATAGACATAGAGTCTCGTGTCTTGTTGCAATATTTTAAAACTCACGAATTTAATTTCTTTCACAAAATAGCATGAAGTCCGAGCAACTGTGGCTTGCCTTGAAAACACGTAGCCGTTTGATTTTTTTTCTTGAACAAATATATCGTTTATTCATGTCTAAAAATTTCATTAGAAAAACCAAATTTAAAGAGGACATTTATTCATATGGGGAGGCATTTGTTTACATGCGAGAACTGATTTCCATCTTGCCTAATGTAACGCAGCCCATCTTATAATGTTCAATACCCAAGAGTACCCGAACGACTCCGGATGGAATTCTTTGAAACCTTTCAAGTTATGACTCGCACATAAATTAATCATCGGTGCTGATAATCTGTGAATGATGCTTGTAAAACGTTGCACATCGCTTGCCTTTCATTCAGCGTAGAATGTGACAGCATCACTCAATATAGAATCGCTGATTGAAAAATTGTTTCGCGCTCGAGGTCTGGAATGGAGTGTTATACTTTCTTGAAAACTAACACGGATGTATGCTTTACTGCAACAAGGATCTCCGTCTTGCTAATCTGTAGGACAGTGATGGTCTAAAGGCACCTTAGCGCAGAATACGTCGCATAAATAGACTCCGTTTCCCGACCTATATGGTCTCGATGAGGCAACCTAAGCGAAGTTTCCTACTAATCTCATTATCTTAGTTGCTTTATCGTGTCAGTTGAAACAAGAAACTAAGAGGCAGAAACTACTGTTGGATGCATCTTCTTCGTCAGAAAAGGTTTCTGATTGAATGTGATGCTGCTGCACCAGATGGAACTTTTACTGAATAACTGATTGCAATCAAATTAAGAATTGAGTCAAGATCAAAGGTTATGTGTTACGTGGACTTGTACAGGAATTATGGTGTGCATAAAAAGCGATGCGTTAATTTGTTTTCCTCTCAAGAACGATGTCCAGCATGAAACCCTGCTGCATGAATCTCGAAATCTTCGGGAATGCCGGACGTTCTTTTTCTCCAGAAAGATCTTAATGAAGATCTTTAAAAAAAATATCCTCGAACGAAGGATTAATTTCTGAACATGAGCTTCGGTTTGATTTCTGTTACTTTATTGCTCCTTCTCAAAAACGAATTATTTTCAACACTCCGTGAACAGTCCGAAATAATGTGACATAATATTCAGGCTGAAAATTATGATCGCTTTTTCAAAAAAAATATTTGACAGTTTTTCAAATAACGAACGTTTGTATGACTAAACTGATGCTTGTAACTAATTTTTTGAATATTTTTCGATTTTAAAAATCGTTCGCGATTAAAAAAATGAGGTACAAAGGATAGGCTTATAGTTGCCTCCACTTATGAAGGAAATTTAAAGCTGCATGACACATGACACATATAAAACTTAAGCAATTTTTATACTTCAACTGCCGCCCCGAGCATAGCCAACGAAATTACCAAGGAATAAACAAAAGCACAAAGTTGGTTTTTAGCTAACAATTAACTAAAAATTATGTTAAAAAGAAAGGACAAACAACATAAAACGTCACTTTTCTCTCCTTTTCTGTGCTCCATCACCGCCGAGGAAGGTTCTGCTCTCAGATCCTCCAGCAGGCTTCACCTTCCCGGGACAACCAGGGTTCACAGCTGCCGGTGAGTCTACGTAACCTGACCTATTTGTTTACCAGGAAACGCAAAAATAAAACCGCGTAATATACGGCTTGTGCTTCCGGACACACCTGGCAAAATTTACGTGATAGATGGGGTATTCTAGAGGGAGAAAAATGTAAAAGGGAGCGGGGAAAACGAGAAAGATTTCAGAAGTTTCGCAAAAATTCGGATAAATCGGAACATTTTTGGACGAGGAATATTTTTCCTCAGCGCTGTTTCTTCGGAAGCGTGAACATTTTTGTTGTCCTTCGTAAAAACCTGAGTTGGAAGCTCGAACGCAAAAAAAACCCCAACAAATTTGTCCCTATTCATCATGCACAATTTTTCGCCGAATTGTGAATTTTGGGGACAATTCATTTTGGAGATAGCATCATCATAAATTGGCCCAGACCGAATGCTTCTTTCATCATTTCAACTTGTGTGATCCGATGGATCTTCAAAGTAATTTTTTTTGGTACTAAGAATATCATGAAGTATATTTTAGCATTTTCTTAGTATTGCAGATTGCAAAAAGAAACGTGCAGAATTTCCTCGAATGAAGATAATTTTTTATTCTCCCCCTAGTATCGGGAGACTAATGGAGTGGAAATCCCTTCCTTCCGCGGTGCTATTTTCTCACTCTCTCAGATGTGCATATCTATATATTTTTTTTAGACGAAAATTGCCCACTAGGGCTGGGTCGGTCGAATAATGTCATCTAAATCGATCATCGGTAGATCGTGCACATGTGGTGGTATGGAAGTGTCATTCCTTGGGCTCGCTTTTGAAGGGAAGAACGCGCAGAGAAAAAGAGTTCGCGTTTAGAATTCCCGCTGTCTCAGGAAATGTTCTGGATTTATCATCTTCTTGCGGTTCGGAGGTGCTTGCTCGAAACCAGATTTGTAGGACCTTCTGGGTCGGATTTTGACGAATTTATCTTCTCCATGCCCGAGAGATCAATCAGGACTTATATTTTTTCCACATTCCTTTTTTTCTGGGAAGGAATTTTGGGAGAACTGCCGTATATTTTTCCTTGGAGGGATACGTCGAACCGGGTGTTGTGTTATGAACATTTTTCTCACGCGCAATTTTTTGCACGATATTTTACCAGCAGACTTTCCTTCGAGTTCTCGATGTTTAAAAGAGATCTTCTCTCGATTTATTGCCAGGCTATGTTGAACATAGAGTCGAAAAAAGTTTTGATTTGGTGGAATGGTTCATTTTTTGTGTGAATACAGTATCTTTAAATTACATTCTTCTTGCGTATAGTTTTCCGAACCGGATTTCTCCAGAACGACCAATTTTTTCCAGAAGACCTGCTGTAGTAAGCCTGCTCATTTCCTGAGGATTTATTTTCTTCGTCGTCGTGATTTTTAAAAAAGTTTACCGAATAATTATTCATGGCTAATTTCTCATTCAGAATGGTATCTGTACCATAACACTTGTCAACCTTGAAAAGTGGATATCTCGGAAACCATTATTCAAAAGATGACAAAATCATTTGAGACACCGGTACAGTACATCAAATTGTTCCATTGGAAGCATATATCACTTGGACTTCGTGTAAACTCGTCAAGTATGCAAGTATAGTAGCACCCAATAGCGGATGAACTTCATTTCCTTGCTTCTTAACAATGGTCGGGACATTTTCATGTATACTTTCGCAAATATTGCGGCAATCAAACATGCATATACAGTAATAAGGCGATTAAAATGTCCGGAAAAACACGTCAACCACCCCTCGAGCTGGAAATGAGAACCTTTCTGAAATGTTTCAGAATGCCATGTTGCATCACCACAGCTTTAAAACAAAAAAGTTTAATCTCATCCAGCTGCGAAGGACGAGAGACCCTGTAAACGAATCTGACATTTCCTGCGTTCCATGACCCCCTTCTTCGGGGATAGGAAACGCCCGAACAGGACATTTTAATGAAATATTACAATGGGACTCGCCTCGGACATTTTCCACCGAGTACCATACCTTCGAGACAAGGAAAGAGGGGAAAGGGGGATGATTAAATGCCAAAATCGTGTGCCGACGCCCATACAGCCTTGATTAGAAGTCGTTTGCTCAAGTGAACTTCCGCGACCCGCAGCCGGAACTAGAAAAAGAAAGACGAAGAAAAACAGGTTTTTTTTTCCCCCCGTTTCATATCACGACTCGTTCTTCGCCTTTTACTCGTTTTATATATTTTGCGATTGTCATCAGTTTACGCGGAGGACAAAGAAAAAAAAGGGAGGATGGAAGGCGAAGGGCTCGTGATGAAGCAGCCAGTTGTATAGGGGCGTAGTCATCGATCGGTGTCGAGTCCCAGGATGATGAACCCTCTGGTGACACGAAACCCTCCCCGAAAAGAAAACCCTCTTCTTTTATTGCTGTTGAGTGGAGCGTGATGCTCGTGGCTGTTTGCTTTCGGCGAGCAAACTTGCACTGCGGGCCTTCTGGGTTTTTTTTTGTGCAGAAGGAAAAGCGCTCTTAAAAGTACTGTTAATCATTAACTTTGAGATTGTTTCAGTTTTTTTCGAATCACATTATTGTAGAAGTAGATGAATTCTCAAAAATAAACGGGAGAAACGCTCTGTTGCAGACCAAGCAAACAAAAAAAAACACGGCGTAGAAGGTTGCTCTAAAGCGAGGGTAAGCCGCGCAATCGCAAGACTGGGATAAATGAGTCTACCGGAAAATAAATTGAGAAATTAAAAAGAAATTGAATAATGGAGTAAATAGGCAAGTTGACTTTGAAAAAGGTAGTCTGAAAAGTTCATACCGTGGAAGAGCGAGTTTCGAAACAGCTTCTCTTGAGGGTGACAAGTAGAAAATTTCCAAAGGAGCCAAGCCGAACTTGAAATTCTCATGCATATATAAGACGGTACTTCGTGTACAATATTTGCACTTATTTTTTAAACTTCCGCATCTTATTCTTTTATATTCTTTGTTTTTAGAGTTTCTTTGCTGAGATTGGATCTTGTGATACGCGCTTCCCAGTTAGTTTTGCAGACTTCCGCAATTACGTTCCTTTCCCCTTTCCCGCCCTTGGAATTTACGCCTGTTTTTCAGGAATTATTTTTCGTTTTTTGTTGGATTATCATTTCCAAAAATTCCGTACTTCAAACAAGATTGGCTCTAATTAATCTTGAAAATATTCTGAACGACTTTATAGACACAAAGAAGACGAAGAATTTTTCGAACGTGCGACGGAGAAGAGCGATTTTGGATAACGCTGCAAAGTTTAATCATACTGTGTTGGACAGATCATCCTCAGGGAAGGGTGGAATGTTTTTCAGATGCTTAATGAACAGATTTTAAAAATTAATTCAAGGATATTTGGCTCTCAAAATCGACGATTGAAGTTTGGAAACCCCCTTTAAATCATAAGTTGGGAGAATCAGAATTGTCTCCTCGCACGGCAAAATGAAAATGCGTATAATTTCTTCATTGCTAGCTAGAGAATTTTTAGCGCAGAATTGACAGAATTACTTCATAGAACTTGTCGAGCATACAATCGAAGGATATTTTATCAAGATTTCTGAGCATTTTCATCAACCCAAGATGATCTTTAGGCTGTTGTCTGCGAAATTAATACTGTGACCAATTAAGTAATCGCCTATGCTCCGCTATAAAGTACAAAGAGTTCTCGTAAATTTCCTCGCATTTTTTGAACATTTTTCGACTTTCTCCGTTTTTTATTTTTGATGCGCCAATCTTGTGATCGGAAATCAACCCATTCGGAGGAATGACTTTCAATTGTACTTGTATACTGCCATCATCTTCTTGTCTAAGAAAGTAATTCTGACCGAGGGAAGAATCAATGATGATTTGTTCCCCTAAAAGAGTTTTTTTTTAATTAAATTTCACAGAAAATCTTTCGGAAAAAAAGGGGACGCTGTTGTCTTTTTTTTCTTCTTGTTATCCTCCGTTATTGTATTCGAAGAGCCCATCTTGAGATCGGAAATGAAGCCCTTCAGAGGAATGACTTTTAATTGTACTGCCACCCATCATCATCTTCGCTCTGAAGGGGGGGGGGGGGGGTTGTTCAGAGCTCAGGCAGCCTAATCCAGAGAACTATAACGAGGGGCGGGGGTTTCCTCAGAGGATCATCCTCGTCATGATGATTTCCTCATCACCGTCCCTCACTTCCCCCCGAGGGGGACAAGGAACGAACTCGTTCGTCCTCTGTCCATATATCCCATACAAATCGGAACTATCTTTGGCCTCCGGAATCATTCTCATTTCCCTTGTAGACCGGCCATCCATCCATCCATCCATCCATGTGCCCATTATCCATTCCGTAATCAGAGGGGCTTGAGCGGGGATGAAGCCAATCCGATTTGAGACTCGCATCTCGGCGCAAATTCGCCAGCGGGACGGAATGAGGAGGGCGAGAAGGAAAAAGGCAGGGGGAAAACTTTAATTGCGCTTCTCTCTTTTTTTTAAACATTTTTATTTATTCATTAATTTTTGCTAAACCGCCCTTCTTTAAATATGCCCTATCCTATGCAAAGCTCTCTGTGGAAAGGACCGAAAACGTAATGTAATTGAAATTCCCCGAGATCCAACTGTAGAGGTTTCACGGAAATTTTTTCTTCTTTTCATCTCATGATGAATCATGGTAAGAATGAAGACAACGAAATCGCGGTGGATGAGTGATTGCTCTGATTTGAAAAACAAATCTCGTTCGAGCATAATTCTGATTTGAATTTTTGTCAGCTTATTTATTTGTTTATCTTCAGTCCATAGATGCTAATTCAGTTGCCGTAATCCTCCAATACGAAACGCTATTGATTTTGTTCGGCCAGTGAGATCAAAGAAAAGTTTGCTGGCGAGTCTGAAATGAACTTGTCATTTTGCTCAGATACGTCAGAAGCTATCACGCAACGAACATTGAAACTTATTTTCATGACAGTTTCTCCTCGAACACACTGCATTTCAGAGTATGAATTAATTGTATTCTCAATATTAAAAAATAAATGAAATAAGTCGTGAGCAATGTCGCTTAGAAAACGAATCAGAAAATAATGGTGCCAGATGCTTTGTCATATTCGCATTTTTTCAGCTATATTTAGGTCAGATCATCTTTAAGGCTCATCAACGCCAGGAGAGAAGAAGTATTCAATGTTTTGATGAGGCATTAAACATTTGAATGTGTCCCAAGTTTGTTTCTTTCAACCTCAGGAACTAACATTCACTTCTTGCGTCACAATTTGGAAAAATATGAATATTTCTCATTTTATATGCGATTAAATTCGGAATGTTAGTAGTCACATATTCTCGACTTAAGTTTCCCACTTCCAAGGAACAAAAGAACATCTGCGTAAATAATGTGACAGACAAACCGTCGAGGAAACTTTGCAGATTTTTCAGATTTTACCCCATTAAACGTATAGATGTTAAATATATCTTTGTGCGCGCTTTCTGAAAAAACGGTACTCCGTTCCTGTAAGGGAAGCGTTCAAGGCCTCAAGTACTGGTTTCTTTCCTTCTTTTGCCCAACAAACATCAGTGTCGGCACAAATTGAGTCGGCAGTGTGAGGAACTTCCCTACCCCCCTCGGGGAACAACAGGCCAGGAGCAAACTACATCCGTATAGTGCAATACCTTCTTCGCAGCGACGGGAACAAAAGATAACAGTTTTCCTCCGAGATAAGGCATCGTGAATTTCAGGCCTTTCTCCTTACCAAAAATGACCCAGTGCGTATCGATCCGAGGTCCCATTGGGGGGTGAAGTGCATGCCGTGAGCTGATTCGCAAAAGCATCACGAAATCAGGGTTTATTTTTATTATCATGATTATTATTTTTTTTTTTTTTTACAAACACTGGCAATAACTTCTGCTGGTGGCCCTCGAGAGAAACAGTGGAAGCAATCAGCAAGCAGTGGGAAGTTTTATCTGTTCGAACACCCCCCTTGAGGGCGTAAAATATGAGCGGAACTTTCTCGAGATGTCAGTTTCGCTGCTGGAACTTCCGAGTGGTGGGGGTTGGGTGTTCTAGGGTTATTGCTCATTGCAAGGAAGTCTTTGATCCAGAAGAATCAGGGGATGAAAGTGTTCTTTATTCTTTAGAGGCAGGTTGAGAATCCTCGAAATGATTTACATTCGAAAAAGATTGTGCGAGACAGGAAACCTCAAATGTCTCCCCACACACACGATGTTCATCCGGCCGCGAATTCTCCTTGTTTGAAAATTTCGGTATCTCCTCGAAAGCAAAAAATCGAATAAAATGAAAGATTTTTAGTGACCCATAAAAATAAGTCTCTTGTACTTTTTTCGTTTGCTTTAATTTTGCCGCAAAGAAACATATCGGGAGATTCCGGGGTGCGTCAATAAATCGTGATTGATGCGGGCGTTCGCGATCGCATGTCACACTGGACCCATTGTAAGAAAATAGATTCTCTGGGGTGTCTGTTCAGTTTTTGCAGCAAAAACTATTTTTTTCCAGGATGAGACCGGGTATGATGTGCATTTTGGGTAAATCAGAATTGAGTAGAGCTCTTTTGAAATTTAAATTATAGATTTTATCCACGCTGAACGACATTACTGGTAGCTGAAACAACCGAAGTGTTGCAACTGATTTCTCGCGCGTCTTTTTCTATTAAACTTTGAATTTTTATGAGAACGCAGTTGTTTTTAATCGGAAATATTTGTGTAAAAAATCGAAGCGATTTTCACAGTTTCTGTGAAATAGAAGCTCGAACGATGGAAAATGTGCGTTGGTACTTGTGTTTATTTAATACAGTATCGGATACGTTGCGGTTTAATTACTCAGCGTCCTATTTTGTTGGTTTCCCAAAACAAAGCAAAAAAGATTTCAATTTCCAAATGCCCGGATGTTGAAGAATACTCGAATGTGTCCTACTGTTATACAACACTGTCCCCATGAAAATGTTTCTTCCTATATTCTTGCTGGAGGACTGAAGTTTATCAACACTGGGAGGAACTTGGCGTTCACTGATGAGGAAGTAAACGGGGCGGAAGCGCGAAGTTGGACTGGGGCTTCTGCTTCGGCAGCTTCCGTTGTTGTCCAGAGAGGGATCCCCGAGAACATTGTGACAAAAAGGGACGATGGGTGGCTTCATCGCCCATGTGCAGTCTATTTAAGCAACCCAGCTGCTGCATCTTTTACTTGCAGCATTTCCCCCATTTTGGCTTTGGACGATGTGTTTTTGTTATAGTCTACGCGTTGCAATGATTGCGTGGCTTGCATCTCTGGCTCTGTTGAGAGCAGCACGAGTTGATGAGGATTTTTTTTTTCTCGGGTGCCAGATCTGGACTCGAATGCCAGCAATGTTTCCCGATTTTAGCGTTTTTTTTTTTTTTAAATCCATTCCAGTACCCAGGTCTGATTATGAGCTTGGGTGTCCTGTTTTTTCTCTCTCGTTGTGATGAGGGGGGAATGAGAATCCTAAGTATGTATTTATGTATTTCAAAAATATTCGTTTCATTCAGTTCTTTTCTTATATATCGCTTCATGGTGGTTTGAAGAGTAACTTTTATATTCTCAGATCTTCTTTTGGAATAGATTTAGGTGCGGGAATACTCGTATAAATACTCTAAAATACGAGAGGTCCGGAGATTCCCGAATTCATAGCATTATAATAATCATATTTGCAACATGAAAATTCAATTAGAAATATAGTCACAACGTGAGGCTAGAGTTCAAACTCTTATCATTCGCCCGCAGTTTATTCTATTGATTAACATGATCTCATTGGCAAAAAAAAAATGTTGAACCGAATATTCTCTATTGCGCTAGTGTAAAGGATTCAAGAATTACCATTGCGCAGAATTTCAACACTATTTTGATTCAAAGGCTATACTCGTATGTTGAAGAAATGAGAATCCAATATGACGTGCTTGAGTAAGACTAGCACCTCATTTTTAGTGACAGAAGAAATGCGATACAGTTTAAAAAAGGAAGTGACACCAGAATCCGAATTTGGACATAAATTCAAAAATTTCCAATGTTCTTGATTTCTTAAGTTTCTCTCAAATTGTCCCTTTATATTCAAGTCTGAAGCGCACCTCCCCCCCCCCCGTTTTTCTCTCAATTTTAAGAATGCGGTCTTTTGGAAGATGGTCGATTTAATATTATGAGCGTTGAGAATTCCCAGTGGCTCGTCACATTGTTTATATCTGTCGGTATTCAATGTGAGCCCTTTTTACAGAAGTGAAAAAATGAAAAAAAGGATCGCATATATGGGATTAGATCCCTGCTCCCGATTCCGGATCTTTCCGGGAGAAATCTTTGATCCGTTGCTCTTTGTCGCGAATGCACGGGATTGTGGCGCGGGAAAGAGGAAACTTTTTTTTCCGCCTCTCCATCAGCTGCTTCAGTTCTGTCCAAGACAGCATAATAAGCCATGTCTGGCAAGCAAAGCTTTCCTTACTTCTAACGCATCTCTCTTTCTTTTCTTCTTTTCCTATATACTTGGAGACACTCAAATATTCTTCCTCCGTTTTTTTTCTCTCTCTCTCTCCGGTCGTCTGTACACACAAAGGCTCGCGCCGTAGGAGAAAGATCAATCATAGACGCCTACTTGGAACCCCATGGCGCTGAAAGCTGGCGAATGCTTTGCAGGGTGTTGAGTGACTTGAAACGAGTAATCCTTCACGAAACGACTGATGTTGCACAGATACATTTCCAAAGTGTATCTGTTCTCACTCCACTCGAGTGAAGCGGCGTAATCAATTTTCTTCTTTTATTTTTCGATGGCGCGGATATTCTCCGGAATTCATGAGAGGAACTCTTTTTTTTTTTATTGCGAAGATGCTTCGCCTGAGAACGATTAAAAAAATGTATTATTCGAAGATGTTTTTTCTAAAGCAAGAATCATAATTCAAATACTTGCACCCCTTTTTCAGGGATGGTGCTGTGTATTTTTTTCCTGTGGTCAGTATGAACTCTGTTGGAAAAAGCGGATAATTTCAAAAATTGTATTTTTGTACACTTTCCAGCGAAGCCTTCGCCCAATAAGTCATTATTTTTTTTTATCATACGAGAAATCTGATGAAAATAAATGAATCGTGATGGAGGAATCCATAGCTTCAACTGAAACAACTCTGGTTTAATATGAATGCAAAAGGGTAAAACATAGGTCCTCGGCATTTTAGACGTTTTGAGCCCTTTATTTATTCTGTGAACCCCAGCGTAGGCATTTTATTTTGAAGGTCTTGACTTTTGATTTAGACATACTTAGTGAACCGCGATGTTTCTGGCTTCACTCATCTTCAAGCCTAACAAATCTGGCTGTAAACGACCGAATGTATTTTTGCTTTTGATTCATCGTTAGGGTGAACACTTTTCCTTCAAGTTTCCTGGAGCAGCTTCGGATCGAGACTCTGGAAATTTCGACAAGATCCCTTTTTTGAGAATTTATTCTCGTATTTAATTGAGAATTTGTTTGAACCTACCATATGATAACCTCAACCCCCTTTTCCCCCTCAATTTTTGCGGTGTTTCAGGAGTCAGTTCCATGCAGAGGAGAAGAAATACTTTTCTACACTGTGGTAGCTTATGGTATCGGCAGTGGGTGATCTTGTGTGTAGTTCGCATTCTTCGGCGCCGAGGCTCGTCTGTGGTACATATTATGAGGGCGGTGCTGGGGGGGAAGATAGAGACTGGGATTCTTCCAGAAGAAGAGAAAAAAGGGATACCAGGGGTTGAGGAGTCGGCTTTTTGTTTGTTGTTCCTGTTGATGCTGCTGCTGCTGCTGGGGAGGTGATTTGTTGGGTCGTTGACGTGCCTAGGGGGGAAGATGAGACGCGCATCAGGGGAATGATGTCTGGATCAATCGCCGAGATTTCCTTTTTCTACCCCGATGCTTCTTGCGCGTGTCCTTGCTCCGTCTCCTTTTTTCTTTTGTCGTTCGGCTCGTTCCTTGTCGAATAGAAATCATGGGGGGCTTCAGTATCGATCAATTTCCTCGAAGAAATTGCCAACAGCATGGCCTTATGATTTTATTTATTTTTTTGTAAAGAGAAGTTCTGGATTTTGTGCAGAATTTTCCACGAGTACTCTATCCCTGACCCTTCGAGTTTCTTCACGAAAGAACACAAACCTTTTGGCAGGTCAGCCGCAGTTCCAAAAATAATTCTTCACCTTGGGTGAAATATTCCGGGATACTGACCCCCTCTAAATTTTGCGAATAAGTCTATACCACACGTTGAACAAAATACCCCGCATTTAGCGATCTCAATCTCGGACCTTTTAGAATTGGATTTCCTGTTTTTGAATTCGAGCTGGGCTAAAATAGATGAAGGCATTTTAGTTTGTTAATCGTTCAACCCGGATTGAATCAGAGAAATAATCACAAAAGGGATTGCATATTTATGGTGAATGTCATTCTAATTCTGGAAAAGGATTCTAATAATTCCTCTTGGTGAAGATGTGCTCAAGACGCTCTCTCCAATCTAGCTGAGTAGCTTCGAATTGTACTTTTATCTCGGATTGGTTGCTTTAAGAGAAATGATCGAAGATTTCGTGGATAATCGCATTTGTGTGTTTGCCGTATACGCATTTAATCAGAGGTTGAAGTTGGAGAATAAATTGTTGATCATGCAAGAAGGAGTTTAAACCCGAGGGTACTGTCATGCGACAAATGTTGGATGAAAAAGTCAGCAGTTGCAGATGAATTGAATTTTGATATTGCTTCGCTGTCCGTGCGAAAAAACAAGTTCAGTACTTGTTTGAGTGATCTGACTGCTGGGTCTAAAATGAAGATTAGAGCCGTATTTGTCTCACCTCAAATGCCATGCTTAAGAGAACGTTGGGTCGGTACAAACTAGATGGGCGTCTTTGGTCAGATTAATGGCTTTTCTTCATCATGCCACGACTCTGCTACTCTTGCTGCTGTCACGGTTGATGAGACTTCCCATCAATAGAAGCACTTTTACTTCGTTGGGATCCTCCTTATTCCTATAGCGCGAGGATCTCCCGGGAATGGAAGGGTGGAATCCTCCGCTGCTCTGCCGCGTGGTATGGGAATAAGTTGTTGCTGTGTCCCGAAGTCAAAAAAAAAAGAAGAAGAAAGAGTGGGGGGTCGTTGTTTTTCGTCTAGTTGGGGGTGGGTGAGACGCCGACAAAAGTTTCCTTCGTATACGTCTTGCTTCCCCTTCCGGATCTGGCCCCATAATCTGGTGATGAGCTCTTGGAATCATGATCGTCAGGGTTCATGGAATGCAAGTTTTACCTCCCCCTGTCTCAAAAGTTCTTGTTACCACTTTTTTTTTTTACAATCATGGGTTTTCTAGGTTTCGGTATCTTTCGATTGTGTCTCACTTCCTTGTTGACCGGGATGGTGGAAGACGACGTCTGATTCGATTGTCTCTTCGGACTGGTTGACACAGGATGAAATGAAACGCGTATCTCACCACGCTCCGACTTTGTTACAATTTCCGAAGAATCGCGATTTTTCATTGATTTCGTAAGCACTAAAAAAACGATGCTTTCTGGTTATGTTGATTATATTGTCATGGTTTTTCCTGATTAATTTTTGTTCAGTCATCATCCTCGAGTTTTGGGTATTTCCCCGTAACTCATCTTGAAATTATTTCTTCCTCTACTCTTTTTTTTTCTCTAATTTATTTCTAAAGTCTTCTGTTCTACTAGTCATCTGTCTTAGACTTTTGGTTTTAATTTTGCAAGTACAGTATGGACAGATGTGCATTTCCACCTTGTTCTTCAAGAAAAAATCCCTGTGCATTTGTCATCTTGCAATATAAATTATTTGCGCAAGAGGTTTGTTGACGATAATTGGATCTAATTACTGTATTGTGAAGTGACAAGCGTGCTAAAAAATCTGTCAAGTCAGGAAGAAGCTTAAAAATACTTTTAGTGGACGATGGAATGAATGAAATTGACGTATTCGAATGAAGGCAGAGCCAGAGACGACATTTCCAAGAAAACTAGTCATCTGGTCTGACGTGAAATTCCAACGGGGTTTAAATGAGCTTCGCATGCCAATATCATTCTCAGAATTTCAACATATAAAAAGAGGCATTTATTTACAGGCATTTTTTCACAACGTTGTCGTACTCCGGGTTTATCAAAACTATCAATATTTGTGGAATCATGGAATCATAGAATATGTAAAAACTCTTCCCGCCAAACATGGCCTTTCCGAGTGATCTCGTAGAGCAGCTTTGGCCTTTATTCCTCCAAGGACGACATCCGGCTTTTTGCGTCGCCGGAAGAAACCTTCCGAAGCCATTCCTTCTATTTCTCAACTATACAAATATTCCCGGAAAACTTTTTTCCTCTCTTTTTGTCTCTGCTTGTATTTTTTTTCTCGCGTTTTGCTCCAGCTGGTTGGGAAATAAACCAGAGAGTCTAGTTGGGAAACAAGGCTCGGGCCAGGGATTTTCTGTGCTTGCAGAGCGCATTAACATGCAGCAAGCCGCTTTCATTTTGTATGTGGTAGTCGGGAACGTTTCAAAGCCGAGGGGGTTATCAGACACGAGGGCTTCAGAACTTGCGTTTTTGCTGCAAAGTTCAGTCGGGGTTTGTTGAGGAGAAACAATGGTTTTTACATGCGACAGCAAAACTTTTAATAACGTCGACGAGGGAAGAGCATTTTAATGAATAGGGAAACAACTTGTCGCGAGAAATTTTTTTTTTGCGGATGTTTAATCTCCGGTACGTTTGTGCGCGCAAATTCTTCGGAGCCTCGCAGCAGCGGATACAATCTTGAGGCAATATGGAGTAGAGTTCTCATAGAATTTTTTATTATACTGTATTTTCTTGCGAAAGAAAACGAAGGTTTTTTAATAGGTAATTTCCTGAAGATAGCTGATTGAATATTGATATTGCAGCATTTCCCGGCATGTATATACTGCTACTGCTTTGCGAAACTCCGGACGGAAAACAGACACCCTTCACAGACGGTACACTTTTAAGAAGATTATTTTTCTGATTAAAAGTTTTTCCCGGATGCGCCTCAAAAGTTTGCTGCAAGTTTCTTTCCGTTTTCCGCTTTGTGGACCGTGTTTTTGCAGCAGTGTGGCGAGGGAAAGTTTTCTTCTCTTATATACTTAGCGAAAAATGTTCTCGGCTAACTTTTTTTTTTTAATCCGAGGTTCGGAGGATATACACGGTCGAGTACCCCTGAAGAACTTTTAAATAAAGTAGCCAACAGAACTCGCTGGAGTCTGGTTTAGGAGTTTTCAACTACCGAATCTAAATAAGACGTAATTCGTCAATTTTAAATATGTGAAATTAAAATTATAGGCGTCCTATAATAAATGGCGTCGTGGATTTATTTTTTCAAAATTTTACGATCCTTCATTCATGGCCCAAAACGGGGCACTCGTTCAAATTATGAGTACCTACACCTCTTTAACCTTCTCAAAATTCAACCTGCCACTAAGATAAGGTTTGGAATGATCTAACCGGAAAATCGTACGGTTTACTGTATATACAGTATACAGTAATATTGTTTTGTTTTAAAGGTTTTTTTTCTCATGTTGTTGATCAAATCAAGGTGTGGTTGGACTTACTATGTTATGGAGATCGAATCGACAGTAGTTTTCAAACATGATGACTGTGCATCTTTTTTATACACTTGACCACATACACTTGAAAATTGACGGGACTATTTGATCCTTAGAAATGTTTAATTGAAAAGAGTTGCTCGTTTACAGTATTTGCACCGTATATAAACTGAGAATGCGAGGCAAGTTTTGCTAGCTTTTTCCGGATTGACTTTTTTGTGACCAGATTTTCTAAATGTATCTCGGAAAAGTTTTTACTCTTACGAAAAAAAACATGATAATTAATTGAAGCTTAAAGTGTCAATGTACACTTAGAAAAAATTAAGAAGCTAATGCACTCGTCAGTCTACCCACGAAACGTTTTCTGGCATATTGAGAAGTAAATTTTGCGTTTTGTTCTGTCTTCTTTTCCAGGTTCGCGCGATCAGCAAATTCCTCGGAAAATCACTGAATTTAGCCGTATCCTATTTTTTCGCGAATCTCGTAAATCAGGCATAATCAAAAAACCCCCCATATGTATGCTTTCCAGTGAAATATTTTGAAAACGGATTCAAACGTTCCTCGAATCGCTAATGTAAAATACAGTACTGCACTGGGACTGGGAAAGAGACGTCAAGGTTATTCATCCCAGGACGGATCACTACAAAAGCGGCTGGAGAAATAGGCACTATGTTGTGTCATCTGTTGCCGGTTCGCGAGGAAAAATCCATCGCCTTTTTTCTTTCTTCTTCCGAGCCAATTTCGAGTGCAAAGGCCTGTGTATGTGTATCTGTGCCATTCATTACTTTCAGAAAGAGCATCGAGGGGGAAAGCGAAGCAATAAATTGAATGTTCATGCAAATGAGGTACTCAGTCGGAAACGGGCACGTTTAATTCCGCGAGTGTTCGCGAGTACAGTACTTTCGTCCTGGATGAAAACGGGGGCTGGTGTTGGGCCGAAGGAAATTAGAACCCTGAACCCCTCCCCCCCTCCGGGTTCGTGGGTTTGAATTCCGGGCTCACGAGCCGAAAGAGCGTTTCTACATGCACTTCCGCAACATGCAGTCGGGTGGCCATTCGGGGTAAAGAACAAGTACATGCGCTTTTTGGGGGCCGCGGGATTTAAATTACTTTGCATGAATCACACGCTTTCTCGACTCCCTGCGCCGTTTCTGGATGTGCGAAAGGCTGAACTCTTTGAAGCTCAACTCTCTCTGGCGGACATTTTAAAGAGCGAGTTGCTACATTTTTTTCGTGGATACTGGAAGCAATTTCGTGACCTTTTGACCTTTATCGGGATGCCTCCTGGTGCAAATCATCCGAAAAATGTATAAGCACCAGTATTTTCTCGTTTTCATCAAAATTTCTCCCGATTTTTTTTTTCACTCTCTGGAAATCCGTGCGACACCAATTGGTTTCCTAAATTAGAGATAACGGATTAAAAGCAATCGTATATTTCCTATACAAGTAATGTCAAGAAAATTCTCAGAAATAACATACACGTCGTCAGGCCTTTTTTTCTTTTTTTCACAAAAATAATGTCTCTTAGGTGACAATGCCCCCAAAGAAAATACATTTTTAATTTGCTCCACCTCTCAAATGGTTCAAAGTTTAAGCTGATCATATTACAGAAGAAAAAGAACGACTGAAGTGTATGTTATCCTACTGACCTACTCAGTGATGATCAATTGTATGCTGCATTCATATGATAGCCTAAACAGTTCGGAAACTCACATGGAAAGGAGTTTTTCTGCGTGCATTCTTACAATGGTTTACGCGTATAAGGGGGCAATTTTGAGCTTTTTTAATCACTTGAACACGCCTTCAAATTACCCTCGTCAGCCAG
>CAJPEX010003143.1:0-12152 GCA_905338405.1 Notodromas monacha | reverse complement strand
TAATGTGTTTTTGGACGAATTTTCTTCCTTCTTGAGTATGTTTGCGTCGAATGTGTCTGAAGCAGGCTGCTGCAGCTTACTCGTGTTGGTTGCGGTTTCAGCAACTCGATCGCGCTCTGGGGCATAACCCCTCTCTCGGATGTGCGTCTGCCAAGTTTCCGCTTGTCTATGGCTGCATTTAGTTGAAATGCCCTCTCGGGACGAGGACGGAGATAAAATTCTGGCAGAATCACCGACCTTCTTTCTTTTCTCCGGACCATAACGACTCATTACGATCCAGAGAGAGAGAGAGAAAAAAAAGTCCCGCTTTTCTTCCCGACCACTGTGGCGAGTCAAGCTAGTCCATTTCAGAGCACCATTCTGGGATTATTCCACGTAATGCTACGCAACGCTTAGGAAATGAATTCGGGATTTCTGAGTATCCCGAGTTTTCTTCGTGGAAATCTGAAAAAAATATTTTTATTTAATCAGACTGAAAAAAAAGCATGATCGTCACATCATCGTGCAGAAACGTGACATTTTCGGGTTTTGATGGGGTCATGTTTTTCGTTTTACGAAGCCTATCGGTTCAAGTCATCGTTGATTTGTCGGCTATAAATGGAAATTCAAAAGAGGACTGATTTGAAATTCCAAGCAAAGCTCGAAGCGTGCATCACATTCCGTAATTTTCTTACAAAATTGCTTGCCTTTGGTATGTGATGTTCAGTAGGATGAAGTGATGTCCACAGCGATATTTTCAATACAACGGATTGTTTCTCAGGTCCTTGAAGACAAGATTGTTGGTACATGATCGACTCGTGTGCACCGAAATGATCCCTATCACGATTTATTCATAAATCCTCAGAATATCGCGCCGAGTGTCCATTTCTGGGATAACCTCTGAACATATTACTCTTTTTTTTCAATATATTTAAGGGGTTTTGCAAAAATTAACTTGTTCATATAGGAGCCAAAGCGAAGGCAATTTGCTGACTATCGGTCGAATCAGGCCAGTCGGAGTCGGGCTGAGTGCTGTCACTGTTGGAGTTCGGGGGAGGGGGGTTTGGGTCTTGTGTCCAGCTTCGGAAGGGTTCGATTTCCCCGGTTCCATTCTGTCCTTCGGCTGAAGCCCACGAATTTACACCCACGGTCTCTTCATTGATCTTTTCGGTAAATGCAAAGCCTGACCCCACTCCAAATTGGGCTGTTCATCTCAATGACACCTGTGGGGGAACTTATCTTACTTTGGAAATAGATTCAAGATACTCGTGTGTCTTCGGAACTGAATCCATGATATTGGCAAAAGTTGGGCGGCACCGCGCCATTTCGCAAAATTTACGAGGGTTTCTTCGAAAAATAAAACCATAGAAAAAAAGAAGCGTGAATCGTCTATTTTCGTACCCGATTCCAATATTTCAGCGGGAAAATTTTTTTCTCTGTGAAGGGGACCAGAAGAGAATTATTATTCTAGCGTTGTCGGAAGCTCGTTGAGACTAGAAGAGCAAGTATGCCCTCTCTTTATAGTCCGGGGAGCAGCTCTCGAAAGTTAGTTTTCGATATCGAGATGAGAAATACGAGCAAGAGGGACTCCGGAAAGATGTCTCATGCGAAAAAAAGGGAATATATATTGGAAGGATGTTCCATATCGCATTGAACTTCATGTGTAAGCTCTGCGAACTTCGGAATGGAATGGCGAAATCTGGTCCATGTTCGAGAAGAACTTTGGTGCGACGAAATCGTCTCCACTCCGACACAGCAAACATTTACACGCGGCACAGCGACAAGGAAAATACGTCTCTCGACTAAAAGGAGAGAAAATCTTTTCCTTGGAATCACGGAGAACCATTCCAACATCTTGTCACAGTAAAATTGGATAGAAAAAAAGTTTGAGGCTGTATGAAAGGAAACATACAGTATATGAAGTGTTTGCGCGAACGAGCGGAATTTGGTCCCGAATGAAGAAAAAGAATGAACGAAAATGCTTTGTAAACATTTTGACCCGTGCCCATGTGGGGATAAACTGCTATTTCCGGAAGTGCCTGGGTAAGTGTTTTCGGTCTCAGTCACGAGGCCAAAAGAAGCACACTGCAGATTTTTAATTCGCTCCGCATTTCGTATGGAATCGGGGTTCTGCGGGAGGATTAGAAATTTCAGTGAACTCAAACTAAATACAGATGTAATTACAGTTATTTCCTCGCTCATTAAGAAAATTGTCTTGCCTTGAGTGATTTCTATGCAGGTATTCAACATATCTTCTTCGTATCCTGACCAATTAGCTCGGATGGCCAAAATTCTTTACTTTAGGCTTTTTAAAAATAAGAAGAATGAAAATGCAGATTTCATGAGTCAAGCTGCATCCTAATACGTACCTACTTTTACGAGTACAATATTTTTATTATAGGTTGCTGCAGTATTCATAATTATTTTTAGTGGAATTATTCCAACTGGTTATGATCATCACGGGTTGCGAGTGCAGCCACTGTTCCTGCAGCTATGAAAATTACCACCGGTAAAAAACATTACTTGAAGCACGAAAATGTGTAAATTGTTGTTCCAATTGAGATGATTCCAATTAGTCAAACAAAAAAAACATGGCGATGAACAATCTTTTCTCGGAAGAGTTCTACTCTCGTGTGCCGCGAAGTGATCTCTCGTTATTTTTTTTAAGCGTTAATGTGGATATTCAAGGATAAGGACTTCTTTGAAAAAGTTTTCCTTGATACAATTTCATGTGAATATGTTCAAGGATATGAACTTTTTCGCGAAAACTTTCGGTTAATAAGATTTTCTATGCATTCCAAGAGGCGTGGTTCTTCGAAGTTTTGTGACCGCAGGACGTATACGAAGTTGGGTTCATCCAGTTGATAGGATCGCGAGATGTATCAAACGAGGCAACAGCAACAACAAAATGGCTTTCACAACTTCGTATAGGCTATTTTTTGTTGTTGTTGCCGATATTTGTAAAATATTAACTAAGAAGAAAGAAACTTGTATCCACCCTGCTCATCTTCAGTTGCTCCTTATATATACTCCTAGCATTAGTGTGCGGAATAAGGCAGCAACATATACAACATGCTCCTGAGAAATAAGACTTTCTTCAAGATACAACTCTTCTTCTGTCTTCATTTTATCTACGTGCTTTTTTATTTATTTTTTATTCGCCAGTCATGCCTAAAAGGGCCGGTGTCGTGTGGAGCGCGAATGCGAGTGAAAATAATCCGATATGAATCTCGACGCCTAGTTTCTTGTCCTTCCTCTGCAGATTTATTTCCCTTCTGTCGCACCTACGGATCCATGACGATGAATTGCACATGACGTGACCCCGCGTGGGTTCCCCGGGTTCCTTCCCTTTTAAAGATGGCCCCCGTGGCTATTCGAGACAACCCGGTCTCCAGGAACGTCCTTCGTCGCTTTACGGTACGGCTCAAGGCATATATTTTACTGATGAACGATCATGCGCATTATGACTACAGTCCATGAGAAAGACGTTGCTCGAGTGACGTCTTTCATTGTACAGTATCAGAAAAAGTGGGCTCATCTAAGCATCTTTGGTGCATCAATTATTTGACATATTTAATAAGAAGAAGACGAAGGTGATGCGAAAAATGTGAGCAGAGAAAATGTTCTGCTCTTCCGTCCTATATTATTGTTTGCCTAGTTTTCTTCCAAAATGGTGTTGAAATAGCCAAATATTAAAACACAAAAATTCTAGGAGCAAAAGAGCCTGCTCGTTTGGAAAAGGTAAAATGCGGAAGTATCGACTCTTAATTCCAGGAGGGAGAAAGGCCTCAGATGAAAAATTAGAATCAAGAAAAAGTTCTGCTCAACAGAATACACCAACTTCAAGAATCACAAAATACAAAGAAGCACTAAATGCAAAATGCATCTTACATGTAGGACACATTTATTATGATGCAATGTTCATATACTTTTTTTGGAGTTTAGACATTTCATTTTTTTTGAAGTAGACCATTATTGCTTACGTTTCTTTGATCAATTTATGATCATTCAATTCAGAGAATTTAAAGGTTCAAGCCGAGAAAAAAAGAAGCAAAATTCAGGTTGAAATATGGAGTATACAAAACATGCCAGAACAATGGGTGATAGTTGAAATTTTTGCTGGGCATCCTCTAATAAATTCCTTTTTTTTCTGGGAGCTTTTCGTCTGCCACCTGTTGGAATAATTTCAAGCTCAGTTCAATTTTCCGGCACAGTGGACCTAAAATAATTCGGAGTCCTCATACAGAAGCAGCCACATTTTCTTCACATGAAGCAATATCAAAAGCTGTTTTTGATTTCAATATAAATGAAACAATAGAAAAAAAGAATTGACCACGAGACGAATTCAGTCTTCAGTCCAGGCAGGAACATCATCGAACCTGGCGTTAATCCCCTTCAGGTTCTCCATGCCTTCAACAAAGATTTTCAGGCATTGTAAAACGTCTTCTCTCAGGGTTCTGATGGGATGCTGAACCCCAGCTTCAGTCAGCAATTGCACGGCTTCTTTGTAGAAAGAAGAATCTGTTTCAGAGCCCTCGCGGAAAATTTTGCTCAAAAGAGCGTTCGCTGCTCTGAGTGAGTCGCCAGTTTCCCTCATGCTCTCGTCCCACATTGTCAAAACGTCGACGAGTTTGAGTTTTATGACTTTGGCCAGCTTTTCCAGGGTTCTGGTTCGTTCAGAGACCCTCTCCACGCGCTTCTCCATCTTTAGGGCTTCTGCCTGATGAAAATGAAAATTATTTTAATAATTTTATATGTGTATTATAAAATTTAGCCCTTATTTTTTTAGAGCGATATAGAGCAAATAAACTGCACAATTTCATTGAAATCAACATTTTTTTGATTTCTCAGATGTCTGAAACAGAATCATGGAAAGCGGCGCAGGATGTGAAGCAATCTTCTGTAGTTTACAAGGCATTTGAAAACTTGGAGTCTAAGCTGACTTCGGATGATTCATTCATTCATGTGTTGCACACTCGCTTCCGAGTTGAAATTTGTCCATTGGAACTAAATTTTCAGGTTGAAAATAGTTGTTCTCGGAAGATTTTCAACGTTTGCACGTTAAAAAAGAATTTGATTTTAAATTATTCCTTTCCACGGCGCTGTCTTCACCCTATTTAAATCTGGATGAGAGGAAACATTTGAACATCCCAAAAAAGGAGGAAGTAATGGAGAAAATTATTTAAAAATTACGTGTAACACAAAACTGCCGAGTTGAAATTTTCCCCTGGAACTAAAGTTTCAGGCCTTAAATACTGGCTCTCAGAAGATTTTCATCTTGTATTTGCTCATTATTAAAAAAGTTGGCTTTGGAATATACACTCTCACGTCTCCGTCTACATCCGATTTAAATCTGAGTGAGGAAATTTTTTGAAAATCACAGAAAATTTTGAAGTAATCAAGAAATTATGTTTATATGGAATCCGCCATCAAGAGGCGTATACTCGTACAATATTCAAAATTACTTATATGAAACGAAAGCCTTGTGTATTTCATCAGATAGAAACGTAATCTTTGATAAATGTGAAAAACTAACAGTTCATTCCAATACTGTAATGTATTATGGACCGAAGTGAATTAATTTCGAAATTATGTCAATAACAATTAATGAAAGCATTACCTTCATGCACATGATGTGAGAAACGTCTGGATTCCGATTCAAGGTATGAAATTGCTCCACCTTGAACTTGAGCTTCTTTTCTCGTACTTTAAACAAAGCCTCTAAAGCTTCAACGTTGCTTTTCAATGAATCCAACATGACACAAGACACGTCATGAGGATTTGCGGTTTGCGTTCCTTCTGGAAAACTAGCCTTTGAAAATCAATAAATTGAATAAATTTTCGGAAATATTTTTTTTTAGAAAAAAGGAAGAGGAAAAACCTCAAGGTCTCGCTCAACGTCGAGTTTGTATTGCAATTCAAGTCGTTTGACTTCAGCATCAGCCCGAAGTCCGATATTTTTCTTTTCTCTTCGCAAAATATCACGTTTTAGCATGTTAATTTGATGATACCGCGTTGCTGCGATTTCGCGGAAAAATATCATAGGGTCTCCATCATCAGGCAATTCTTGCTCGTACACCACACCAATCGGCACCTGCATTCAGCAATCAAGACAAGAAGAAAATAATTTATATTCTTACAAATAATGATAAAGAAATCTCTTTAAATTTTCAAATTCATTCCCAAAATAACCTGGGACATCAGGATATGATATCAAGACATGGATGTGAATGTTTATTGATTGCCCATCTCATTATATTTTGTGCAGATTTTTGAATTTAGAAAGAAAGCAAATTCCTTCAGGAAATTGAGGCAGGCTTCATGCACAAGCGACATCTATTGGTAGAGAACTGAAATTTCGTTATCAGAAGAAGAGGAAGCAATTTACAGCATTTGCTCAACAATTTCAAAGATGAAATGTCGTTCAATTTACCGATTCATCCCCCGAATAACGAGGACATCAGAAAATGGAATTGAGGCGAAGATGTGAATTGAGTGTTCAGCTCATTTTTTGTTGCTCAAGTTTTATTCAGGAAATTGAGACATTTTTCATGCACTTTCAACATCTAGTGGTCAAGAAATAACTATCCCAGTGAACCTGAACTGCAAATGCTAGCTAGTGGCACCAAAAATGGCCTATCCTAGCAGTAGTTCATTTCTCTCTCAATTTATGTGGCTAACATCTGTTGGGTGTTTATCCATAAGATATTTCTCCAACCTTTTTGACAGGCTCTGAAATTCGAACGCCGACATCAGGACTCTCAGCAAGGTGTGAAATCAATTCCGAAGCTTGTGCTGCAATGACTGGCCCCAACGTTTTTTGCATTCGTTTCATTTCCCCCATATTTAATCTTGTGTCAATTGCTGAAAAACGCAAAAAAAACCAAATCTTGATGGAAAGTTACAATCGAATAACTTTAAATGGAGAATAACTGATGAAACATGACAGGGAAATTTTTGCTACTGTGCAAGGAAAAAGCCATAGAGAGAATTAGGAGAACAAACCAGCTTTAATCGCAGTAAGGACCGTTAATTATTGTACCTCTGGATGAATTATGATCTCTTCTTAGCCCTTCTGCAGCAAAGGGTTCTATCCCATCCCAGGAATAAGTCAGGGTTTTCAGTCAGGACTAAGTTCAGGAGTTTATATTGTAATTCAAGTCGTTTGACTTCAGCATCTGCCGGAAGTCCGATATTTTTAGGCATCATAATCTTATTAGAAATTCATCAACGAATTTTAAAAAGGCTCCGGCAACGTTTAAATATAAATTTGAAATACTGTAATGGAAAATGGATCCGCCCGAATATTTGCCTGGCATCTAAAGTCGTGCATAACTATAAATAAATAGACCAGAATAAACACAAATTGAAGTCAAATTTAATTGAAAAATTCCATGATCTTTTGTGCAACTTTTTTTATTCTCAAGCTCAAACTTTTTAGGGGATGCCTCAGATTAAAATACTGATATTTGTTTGGTTCACCCTGTAAAAGTCTTTTCTCAAGGTTTTTCCTCGTTTTTTGTTGTTGTTGCTTGAAATATTCTCGATTTTGTTGGAGCTGCAACTTATTGAGATAAGTTCAATTGAAACAAGTCCTGGAATCCTGAAATTGATAATGATTGACGAAGATGGAAAATAGCTTCTGTTATTTTTATCTTTGTCGAAAGAGTAGCTCGGATCCTTGATATTACTGTGCTTCGGAAATTGGACAGGTTTTAGCGAAGTCTCGTGATTTATATTGACAAGGCCTCTTCGAATGACGGCAACTCTCGTCAGAAATCCGACGTATTCAAGTACTCGTGGATTTCAAAACTAGAAAATCAATCAATGATTTCTCCCTGGTAATTTAATTTCTTTGCTTTTTCCGAGCAGTTGGGTCACCCCACTTGGCCAAAGCAAAGGGATCTCTCGTCGAAGAAACGCGGGAAAAGAAAGCGCAGCCAGAATGTTCCTTCATTGAAGCATTAACGCCGGCCTTATTTTTTCCACCCTTTCTTTGCTTTATCCCGCAACACCAGAACTTCTTGATTTGTATGGATCAATTCGCGCGGAATTATTCATGGCGGAGGCTGGTGAAGATGTGCGCAGCTTGTTCAGTACCCCGTCGCTGTCGGGCGAATCCTTTTCCTGTCGCTCTTTCTCTCTCTCTCTCTGGTGCTTTTGAAAGCCGCGGGAATGGGGAGGGAAGAGCTAAAACCTGGTCTGAGGACGAACAGGGATATTTCCTGATGCCCTGGGAAGGTCGCGGAAACGGCATCAGTTCCGGCGGCTGCTGACAATCGAGAGAACATTCTTTTTTTTTCTCGATCTTTCTGGAAGCGTGACGGGATGAATCGTTCAGGAGGCTGAGATTCCCATGTCACTTGTTTGTGATGTCCGGAATTGGGTTGAATTTCCATGCCTGTGAATACAGTACATGATTTCTTCCACCGAAATGGGTGTTTTTTGGTGTGACCAGGTTATTGATTTATGCGACAGCAACTGAAATTCGAGGAAACAAAATTGGATGTTGGAATGACAATAAATAATTGGCTTTGGATTTCTGTTTTTTTTTTTTTGGAGTCGTTGGAATTGAGCTGTACTGTACTTTGAAGGGGTGGGATTCAATATTGAGGCTGACATTCTATGGGTTAGTTGATGTAATGATCGTCCACATTTTTTGGATCGATTTATTGATCAACTGGACACCTGCTGAAAATTATAGAAGACGTCTTGGGTTTTTGATACAATACTTTTACTTCTATTGGATCTGTGCTAATTTTCCTAAGATCTGCTTTACTTGTGGTTGTTTTCTGTTGGTTTGCGTACTTGTATCAAAACAGGTCGGATCAGATGCGTTCATGTGTTGTGAGAGTAACTTTAGTCAAGAAGGCGCAATCGTGACATTCCCTCAAACATTGTTCGGCGCCGAAACGAGAATGAAACTACAGTAATTTCTTGATGTACGTCTCATAAAGAATAGAAAGAGATGCGGGAGAAATGATCAACTATAGTACAAGAATTTCCCCTGAAACCCCCATCATTCGATGGCAATTATGAGCATTTTTGGTTTCCAGATCGCCTTTGAGTCGACAACCTTTTGGGTGTCAAAATGATGAATCGCTGAGCTTCACTCGTTCGCGATCCTGACACACGGTACTTTCGGACCCATCTTGAAGATCCCGCCGAATCCTACCATTACATTGTGCTCAGGGATCTTCAAACTGCTTGAGACGGAAGCTTCCAAACGGAATCTCGTCTGCTGGGAAAGGTTTCCCGTGGGATTGGGATCTTGCTGCAAATCTGCTGCTTTTATTGCGACCTGGGTACAGCATGTGAAAAGCATAAGCCGCATCTTTCGGGGAAACCCCAGCAGGCTCTCATCACTTATTGTATCGTGTTTTATGCTTCGAGGGAAGTTTTTTTTTTAACTACGCCTTTGGTCATTAAACAACGCCATATCCTCGATTCAGTCATGTCTGTTTTCGTTTTTATTCCGTGCAGTTTTCAAATTGAGTGGGGTGCATTTTTGGCTGAATTTCTCTGTCGTGCTCCCTATTGTTAGGTGAATTTTATTCCTCAACTATCGTGAAATTTTCGGAGAAAATGCGCAAATCTTCGGGCATTGCACTTTTCACAAACTCCTTTACTTTGAAAACGCAATTAGACCCGATTTTAACTGGTTTTACGACCCGTGTAGAAAATTCAACGGCTCTTGAAGCTTCTTGAAAATATATTTTTCTATATTTGAAAACTTTTCATTGGGTGTAGGAAAAGAGACAGGAACGTGATTTGATTTTCCGGGCAGCACACGCAATTGCGTCCAACCAGTTTTATCTGCTGTAGTGTTGACTTTAGTAGAGGGTTCAGTAGAACCAATTTTCTCAGATCCTCTTTCGACTGGCCGCTGTTGATAGCATGGGCATAATGTTGATTCCGAGGGCTGAATGTTAACTTGAGACCGGCTGCGGAACTAAACTTGGACCAACTAGTCATTATAAACTTGATCTACGAGTGGGTTTCCCGGGTTCGGGTACATTTGAGCGTATCACAAAACGGATCTGTGATGATGGGTAGTGCGACGCATGAACCATTGAGCTCGTCTCAAAAGAGCGGAGTCTTTATAAAAAGAGCGATGGAACAACTGAAGAGCGACCGGGATCAAGTGACAGTCAATTAGGAGAAGCATCAGAAATTCTGTTCTTTCTTGAGCATGATATGTTCAGAGAAGCGTCAAAGTCGGCTATAGCATGACATTTTTAACTTCAAAATATCCCTTTGGGATACTCGATATCTGAGACAATACATTTCGAAAAAATACCGTTTTGGGTCATTGTTTATTTTCCTTATACGCCTTTTTTTAAATGCTGATTTTTGAGAAGATCTTTGAAAATTGCGTCTTAATTTCGAGTAAATAAAATGAATTCATTTTTTTTTATTCGAGCTGGGCAGCATTTCTATAAGATCCCGTGCGTAAAAAAAACGTTCATAAAGAAGAGGTGGACTGTTTTTATGAAGAAAAAAAAGTATTCTGTATAACAGAACACCGTGGTGGTAGAGATAATGGCCAGTTCCGGTGTAGCCATAAATCGGAGGTCGTTCTACTGCAGTCTGGAAATAGAGGGGGAAACGTGAAAAAGAACTCTTCAACAAAAACAAGGCTTACTACAGTTCTTGCGAAGGACCCGGGTGCCAGTCTTACCAGTGCCCTTTGCATAGGGGTAGCAAATATAGACTTCGCAGACTTGAGCTGGTCTTCTTTTTCCTACTTTCACCCCCAGTTGCCTGGGGGGGGGGGGGGGGGAGGGGGGTTCGTTTCGTAGACGATCCCGTTACTTTTCCGGTCTGTCCCTCTTTCCTTTCATTTTTTCTCCTCTCACTGAGAAAGTACGATACTGTGTTCAGGATTCAAGAAGAAAAAGCAGAAGAACGATGTCTGGAAAACGGCTTTTCCGGAAGTACGTGAGGCCCTTCCGCAACTTCTTTTGAAAAACTCTCCATTTTTTTTCTTTCGTATACCGTCCTTATACCCATGAAACTATGTGTGCAGTATCTGGAGAGTGATTTGGATCTGAGTGAAACGTGGTGAACCCGTATACATCCTTCGGGGATCGTTTGACCGGGTGGACAAGTGCATTTTCCTGTCACGACTTCCTAGCTGCCACCTGAGGCATGGAAGAGTTGAAGTGTTACAAAACTGACTTTTCCCTATTTACTCGTTATAAAATAAAAATACTGGTACGAGCTCACGTCATAAAACCTTAAATAAGATGCTTATGCTCGCAGAATCGTGGCCTCAGATGAGCCTTTCAAGAAAAGTTCAATTTGTCAAGTTAGGCAGCAATGAAAAGAAATTTCAAGATTCACCAATTGTTGGAATCGTTCCAATTTCTGTTAGGTTTTTATAATCTCCAAAGGGTTAAAAAAAGCACTAAAACTGCAAATTACCTGTTGGATAGAAAGAGGGTTAGCTTCGTTTTTATTCTCGAATCCTAATGTTTCAGCGTTTCCGAAAAAGTGAATCATTTTAGCATTCAGTTTTCAGAAATTTTTGCGTGGTAGTTGCATTTTTGTTGCACGGGCGTTCAGTTGCTTAAAATATTTGAATTTTTATTGAATCGGTGGAACGAATTTATTTTTTCCTATTCCGCATCACAGTAAATTGTAATTTACTAATATAGATTGTTCGATAGAATTGTTAGGTTTGGTTTGATGCGCTTTTCTCACTACACTGTCAGGCATCCGCACTTCGATAATACTTGTCACATAGATGTCGCTGGAATATCGACTTGGTTTATACTGTATCAAATTACCTCCGTTTAGATGAGGTCATGTTTGTGTATGCATATCAAGTATGCAGTTGGGTACTTATTCTCAATTCGTCAGATCACGCGACACCTGTCCAGAATTTATAAAAGCAAGATCAATATAAAGAGAGTCCAAGTTCATAGAACCGTCGTTAAATAGTCATGAAAATAATTTCGGAATAATCAATTCAATGTCTTTTTGGTTTCCCACCCGTTCTGCCATATGTATTGCATACGGGGGATTGGAAATGTGGGCTAGAATATTAGGGTAAATATGCAGCTTGACGCATCGTCGGCATAAAAGTGACGAATTTCCTTCAATGCCTTCCTGTGTAATGTCGAGTCTGAAGAACTCGAGAATGAGTACCGTATATTTGCTGCTGACTC
>CAJPEX010003142.1:0-31545 GCA_905338405.1 Notodromas monacha | reverse complement strand
CTTCTTATTGCCCTGTTACTTCGGGGGGTTCCTCATCCTTGAAGAAGTATAACAGCATAATTTTAGAAGGGCTTTGCAACCACAGGAATGCGAGAAATGCTCGATTTAAAAGACTCAATGTCAGATCGTATATGTGACATTATGTGTAGGCCCAATCTGAAGAGCAGTGAAGAAATACGAAACTATCATTAAGAAAATGTCTGCATAAATGTACTTGAATCAGCAAAGAGCACACTTTTTCCGTCATGCAAATATTTAAAACGTTGATTCTGAGGAGCAGTGTGAACAACGACAATAAAACACGACTTCAGTATCGAGTCTCTTGGGATGGCACATTCAAATGGCTGCTTAAAGCTCCATATATTTTCAAATTGTGAAGTCTCTTGGTTTTTGGAAGAGGAAAATAGAAAAAGAAACACCAGGGGTACAATCAAGAAAATGTGAGGTGCCGATTAGACGATAGTAAATGTTTCCTTTTATCGTCACGACAGAAGATTCCGGATGACATTGCCGTGAAGCTCATGCCATTCTCGGAAAATATTCTGATCATAATGTTTTCAATCTGAGTAAAAGGCTTCAAATGGTTCAAAGCAATCATTACGATAAAATTCCAAGGCTCGTACATGTCGACGACTCGCTCTGCAGTCTGCATAGATTTCGTGCAATAAAGCTATATTTTCAATATGATGAGATGTTGACCGGTTCCAGCAGACGGAATATTCCAAGAGAATACTTTTATCTGTTGAATTCACATTTTTAGAAACTGCCGAAATAGTTCAACGGAATTTATCTAGTCAATAATAAGAGTCTGTTCCGCGATGTGACACGCGGTCACATTTCTATGTTGCGGATGAACCCTCTGCATATTTTCGAAACTCTCCTTGGCGGTCCTGGTTATGATTCTCTTCGTTGAATTAATTTCAGGAGATTTTCATGAGACTCTTCCGAAATTTAAAGCCTCATCTAGTCTTCAGAAATGACCCGTTTTCATACCCGGGTGGGGGAACGTGCTCCGTGCTGTGAATTGTTTCCCTTGCGATTAACCGGATGGGAGTTCAGATCTTTGGACCATTTGAATTCTTGGAAGCAGCTCGAGTCAGAGTATTCACGGATCAATTTTTGTTGTTATTGAAAAAAATATTGATTTATCCATAGTCAGATTGTTGCACATTATCATCCTTCGTGAAAAAAAATTCGGTTTTGAAACTGAAGTCCGATTCCAAACAAATCCGTCTTTTTTGTTTGCCCGCTTGACATGGATTCAACCAATTGACAGGTCATTTGTTTGTTGCTTGTGTCGCTCCAGACGTTTTGCGAACATGCAACATCACCAGAAAATATGAATGAATCAAAATTCAGTTTTCAATTCAATGCAGGGTTCAAATGCCGCCCCATTTACGACCATCTGGCCGAGGGCAAGGTGAAGTGATTCCTGTGGCAGACAGCGAATTACCCCGTGCCCAAAGTTTGCTGGAGCCTGCGTCGGAAATTCGCTCATTGGACCTCGTACCGGAAGACGCAAATTTGATCGATTCGCGTCTCAGTGTCTTCAAAGACAACTCCAAGTGGGTATCACCACTGCATCAATCGCACGAAGACGCTGTCGGAGACAACGGGTCAGGTAAAAATGTCCTAATCAAACTAAACTTGACAATTAAATCCATATCCAACTAATCAAATACCACCTGCTTCTTTTTTGTTTTGTTTTTGTTGTTGCGAAAAATATAACTCTGATCACCACGCCTTCACTACGTTGGTTAATCTCAAATCATTCCGCAAACCATGATCACGTTTAGATAACTCAGACGAACTCGAAAACCTCGCGACTTTAACGACATCAGACCGACAGAGTCAAGATTCTTGAACTTCCAAACAACCATTAATCCGAGCAATTTATTACGAGTATTTGGTGATTTGCGGGAATTCTTATCTTTTTGTGTCACTTCATCGTTGAAGCATTATTTCTACCGGTAAAGTTATAATGTTATACGTCCGCAATTCATGCTGATTGTCTGATTAAAGAGCATCCAGTCTTAAACCTTTTGAATTTATAGTTCTTCTGCACGTAGATTGTGTACTTTCTGTCGGATGAAATCTCGAGTTGGGGCCCCAGGGTAGGAAATAACTTACTGAAGCTGCCACAGGTATACTGTACTAACGTTATGTGTGCAATAAAAACCCGGCATTTACGGGATCCGGCAAAGTAAGAAAATGCTCGATCAATCTCGCCATGCAAAGAATTTATCTTCTTGGGACTGATTTTTGTTCTCAGTTGTCAAGTATTAGAATATTATTTCGGATAAGAACCTTTTTACGCAAAAAATATTGTTTTCTGGCTTGAAAACGCGTGATTTACAGTACAGTTACAGGTATTTTAATCAGCTAGGAGTTGTCTACACAACCGTTACAATAGTCGATACCTCGGGTCGAAATCACGCTGTGTTCTGCTGTAGTCTCTGGCAATCACTGAACAATTTAAGACCGCACGCACGCCAAAAAATCCGCATTGGAAATTCAGGGATTCTTCAAGATTAAAAAATAATTCTCGCGAAGTTATGCGAATTTTCAGCACGCGTCGCGACCGCCCAAGTTAGCCGTGGGCCCCTTCGGGATGCCACATTTTACGCGCTCACAGGGGAGTGCCTTTTCGAGGGCAGGGGTTTTGTTCCTTCTAAGCCTTTGTTTGTGGTCCGCGTTTTCAATTTTCTTCTGTCAGTGTCAAAAAGAAATAGTTGATCTTTCTTCAGGGTCGAAATACGCGCAGCTGGTGCTGATGCTCATCCTGATCATCGCGTCCGTGATCGGATGCTCTGCGGCAGTGTGGTGGTTCGTCAAAGGAGCGCGGATCCAGCAGGGCAACGGTAAGTGTGGCTGCCTTGGCATCCACTTGTTCTCGAGGAACAATGACAACTTGTTCTATTCAACTGTAATTATTTCGGGCTCCCTTTAAGACGAAAAAGGCAAAAAAAATATAAGAATACCATGAAACACTATTCCTGAAGGACGAAGAGGAAAAAGCGCGAAAAAAATGCGGAACGACGACGAGGAGCTTGCAGGTCCTTCATTTTATGCTCGGACTGTACATATGCGGCACTCGGATATTTTCAGGGAGAAAGAATCAACAAAAGTGTTTCACCTGGAGATCTAACCTGGATTCATGACACCCATTATATCTTTCTAGGCAATTTATACAAACTGGACGTTGCAAGTAATTTATTTATTCAATCGACAAATAACGTTTTATTTAAGTCCTAAGGCTTGTTACGAAGTGCTTTCGTGTTCAAACGTTTGGAAATGACAGATCTCCCTCCTTTAAGAATAGTTCAGCTCGGCAACATCGTTAAACCTCGATTCTTCGAAAATAAAGCGGAAGTAAGAAATAATACTGTGTATCCCTCGAAATGCAAACGGCGGCCGTTTGAATTTTCCACAGATAATGAAGAATTGTAGACCAAGTAAATATTTCCACTCAGTTTCAAAGTCGAAGAAAGAAATTCTTGCGTAGGCCTCTCAACAAAAATTATTTTCTGTCACAGATTTTCAAGGTCCAACGATAATGAGGTTCACGAGAACATCTTGGCGTTGACCCCAGATGCGTGTCTTCACGACAATTATTAAAATCATGACATACTGCGTGTTCAGAATTTCTAGCATTCAGCCGAATGAAAGCATGTCTTTTCTTCAGAGAATAATAAAAATTTCATTTTACTGGAAAATGGATGTAATTTTTGCACGCTCTTTTTTTCAAATTTTAAAAATACCTTGTTTCCCTGGAATTTTTCAAGCTGAAAACGGGTGTGTCGCTTTATTCATCGGCTCAACCTCGTCGGACAATAAGATTCTGGTTTTTGTGTCTTTGAACTGCAGATGGTCACAATAATTGTTTCAATTCAATTTTAAACAGATTTATTTTAACATTATCATTCGCGAGCAGAGTCAAGTCATTCCTTCACCAGTGATTATGATGTCAGGCGTGCAGTGTCCTATTATATTAGCTAAATTAAGCGAAGTATTACGAAGCCCCGAGTGATTCAAGTTTTGAAAAGGTACAAGCGTTTTATAGGCATGATTAATCGAGTTTCTAGGATCTCCCGTGCAAGATTCAACTCACAACCTCCGGTGTCAGAATCTAAGACAATTAGATAACGTAACACGAGGCTGCCTTTCTTTTCATATGGCGAAAAACTTTGATTTCCCGCAACCTTCCGTGGCGGTAGCTGAAATCCGAAACCTTCTCAGGGCCACCATATCATGGATCCTCATCATCTTTGACTCATGTTTGTGCCCTCTTGCTCCACAGCGTATTCTCATTACGCGTCGAGTGACACGAGCAGCATTGCCAGCATCGAGAGGTCGTTCCGACAGCCGGATTCGTACGTCGGGCGCGACAGCGACGACTTCTCCAGCATCGGAACCGGAAATCCCTCTTCGGCGCAATGCAAGCGCGTCTCGCAAGACGAAGATGTCGCTTCTACGTCCAGCGGGAACTCGTCTGTGCATTCGGGGCGACCTGACAGCGAAGCGTGAAAGCGACGCCGTTTTCCCCACCCTTCGCTGGGAACCGCCGCCATCGCGAGAATAAGTCGAGTTTTCTGCGTTCGTGAACTCGAATCAATTACGGTACACGACTATCTCGTGAGGCTATCGTTCGCATTCAAGTCGTGTCTTTTGGCTAACAATCTTACTGCATCCCAAGTCCAAAATTCCCAGTACCAGATTAATGCATTGCAGAGATACGAAATTTCGGATTGGTAACAGACCCCGTCAGATATTCTTTAAAACGATCGATGTTTTGTTACGCACTTGGAATGCCTAATCCGTTTCTTGATCCCCGGAATTTTTACAGGAAACCGATAAAACTAACTTCTTTCAACGATGTTACGTCTCTTGAAAGTCAGGGACATCTGAATATGAATATTGAAAAATCCGGAATTGCATGAAGCCGATGATTCGAAGGTTGATGTGAGCTTTCGCGAGTGCTGAACACAACAAGCAGCAAAATTACCGTGTTTTCCAAAAATTGCTGCAGCAGCAACAGAAGCGTTGTGTGAAAGAAATATTCTCCTTTTTTTTGTAAAGCGCAAGGAAAACTTTCTGCGATACAATATCAAAACTGCTGAAAAAACATTCCGAAATTAACGTTCAACGTCGTTGTTCAATAAGTAAAGGAAATTTTAGCGCAAGAAAGTGCGACTGGATCGTTAAGTTCAGTGCGGAGAATTTATACCTATTTTCTGAAAACTTCGAAAAAAAAGTTTCTTCGAATTGAGAAAAAGCTGAAAAAAGAATTGAAGAATTTTTTAAAGGTCGCGTTTGAAGTTAAATTTTTAAAATCAGTGACCTTTCTTGAAATAATTTGCTATTTTTCGATGGAATAAGTATATGTGCATCATGAAAGTCGCTTTGGAAAACTTGAATTCAGCTCGCGACGGGATTACCGGATCAATGTAAACCATTTTTGCCATATTCCCGCAATGTACATGCGATTTTCGGTCAGTTCTTTTGTCCACACCTTGACGATCTCGGCGTCGTTCCGGAAGTGTCACTGTAATTTACACCCGACGTGAAATTTACGAAACAGAATTATAAATTGCTTTCGTGTTTTGTGAAAACGGTTTCGATTATGTTTCGTCAAATGCATGCGTGATTCCAATGACCAGCACATCATGAATTCTCCGCATTTCGGTTCCACGTGCTCAAAAAATTCTTGCGATTTAAAAAAATGAAATCTGGACTTATTGCATAGTGACCTGAATATGGCCAGAAAAGATGCTGCATGTGGCGCTCTCATTTTATCTTAAATCTTCGAATCAATGCAGTATATTAAAGTAAAAACTTCACTTCACTGCATGCTGTATTTTTTCGCTTCCGATCAGGAGGAAATACTCCTAGTGTAACGCAGAAAACCGGCATTTCGTAGCCTAGTCGAAATTCATCGTACAGCGAACAGCCAAGAATTGCACGTTCCCGGATGTACGTTTTGTTCATGTCTTTCTAGATTCAGCGCAATTTTATGGTGGTTCAAGCATTCTTTAAATATTTTTAATCAGCTCGACGAAATTTCTGATATGTCGATAAACGCTGTTGGATATTTATGTTCGCGCCTTGATTGTAAAAATGTCTTTAGTATTCTTTTTCACGAGAAACACGCCAAACCGAAGAAATTTTTCCAAGCATGCAAACGTTTATATGAGGTCACTTGTTCTTCATGAAATTCGTTTCTCTCGTAAAATTCGCTTATCAAAGACGCTAAGTGAAGCTTTGCCACTTGGCAGCAGGTATGTACTGCAGCTTTACTGAATCCTAAAAAGAATAAAATCACGGACTTCGGGGTGACATATCATGAATAAGCTGAACACGAAAAGCTCGTGACGAGCAGTATAAGCATCCATGAATGAAACCCTCAAATAAATATAAAAAAGATGTACTGTACTTGAAGCGAAAAAAACGTATACTGAACACCACGGCACACGTTTCGTCGTCCTTAGAAAGCTGAAGACGTCTGATATCTAAGCTGCTAAGCGTAGTAGGAGTAGCTTTAGGCAGATTATAAACGAGACTGCAATAAAACTTCTACAGGAAGCTCGAGTAGTAAGGCGAAAGGCTTTGCTACGGTTCTGTAGATGACTTGTCTCAGGCTGACCTCTGTTGACCATGAACAATTTTTCAAGGATTGATGAACTGCATCTGTTCCTCGATGAAATCGGTCTAAGAGGAGCTTCTTCTTATACACAGGCATAAATATTTCACTGGCTTAGATCTGACTAATTGAGCCACGGATACTGAAACATGGCCGTCTTCTTCTCCCGTATCGATTTCAAGACGCATTTGTGCAGCAACAGTTTTATTTCTAAAAATAAAAGCGATCGCGTAGATAATGTTCTATCCGGGCAAGAGGACCAAATGACTTCAAGAAAAGTTCATGAGCGCACCTCTCTTCTGAAAGTACTAGTACCGTATATGTTCTTTTTGCAATAAAAAAAAGAAAAAATCAGTGAATATGGATCGTTCCTGTAGTAGTGTAGAGTGGCCTCTAACACTTGAAACCGAAATCTCATGAACTGAAAAAGCTAATAATCGCGCCTGGAAGCAGAAAAAAAAAACTTGATTTAATATTCATGCCGTGTTCTTGGAATGCCCTAGGCGATGGTCTCGCGTTTGCAATAATACAGGAACAGCAAGGCCTTCAAAAAATTTTCAAAATGAAGAATTGACGCTTTTTTGACGAAGATTGAGTTGACGCGTTTTCTGCAAATTCCAGATCTGAATGCCTTTTGGCATATACAGTATTACGAGAGTCTTTCGTCCATTTTTGAAGACGAAGTGGCAAAAATAAAAGAGAGTTGAATCAGGATCTTCCGATGTTCAAAGTAGTGCATATGTTGGTGCCAGCACCTGCACACGGATTAATTTCAAAACACATTGAATACGGTACACAAATCTTTGACGTGCCACGATTTTTTCATACAAAACAAAAACGCTGAGTCTTACACCGAGAAAAAAAATGACGGCAACCACATTTTTGCCTAACGGAAATTTTCCGGAAAAATCATTTTTGATGCAAAGAACATTGTTTATTCTCGTCGAAAGAATCAAATTCTTGCGGCAATTCCGAAAAAATTGCCGCAATTGAAAGAAAACGGTCCTATAAACGCACTTTTTTTATAGCTGTAGAAGAACTCAACATACCTGATTTTACGTGTATGAAAAATGTGCTGAATAAGGTTTAGTGCAATGCGTCCTGGGCATCCTGCGCTTATAAAACTTTTTGAGCTCGTAGTATTCTGTTTCGGAGAATATTCGAGGGAAATTAGTAGATGCTGCCTTTAGACTGTTTCCGATCAATGAGACACACTGAAAAAAAAAATCCGTCTCTGCCAATTTTCCATATTAAACATTAACCTGAATGAAACGTTCATTAGAGAGCTCGATGTAAGGCTAAAAGTAGCGAGAGCAAAACGATAGTCTAGGACAGTGGCACCCGTCCTCAATGAAAGAGAGTTGATGAGAAATTTGAAAATTCATTCGCCTCGTTTTTGACGCATTCCGATACAATTGAGGGTTCAAGTAATCAATATCTTCCCCTGCAGTCACCAGTTGTTTCTGTGATGAGAATTGTGTATTACTTTTCTCTTATTTTCGTGTTTCGCCAAGGATTTCCTATATTGACACACGATACTCTATCCCCAACTGACGCCCAATTATAGTGGCTTTATCCTGAAGAAATGGCTTTCCACATAAGTAATAATCGAATGCATCAATTGCGCTCGTGGTTCTTGGCATTGGTTTGTTTTTAACTTCCGAGCAGATTTGCATGAACATGCTCGAATCTTTTCTGGAAGCAATGGCAGGGAAATGGGGAATTCTTGCGCAACGTTTTCCACGAAACTCGAAAAGGCCAATAAAGTAATCTAAATCATTTGAGATTAAAATGCTTAAAAATTTTCGTAAACATTTGAACCTTTTTTAATGCTTTTCCTAGTTTCTTTTGGGAATTGCCCCAGGAACGATGAAATCAATGGGGCTGTTTTTGGCGTCAACAAGTCTGCGAAGACCTTGTGGGCAACCCATCATTGGGGCTCGAGGTTTTTTTGTTGTTTGTTGTTGCCTGGTTTACAAGAGTGTAGAGGCTCTTATTTGGCGGGATTCCCTGAGGGTGGAAAACCCGCAAAATCTCGTTACGCTGCCGTTTATACAGTCCAAGTGTTCCATGTGAATCGTCAGTCTCAGATGCGAGTTTCGGGATATCGCTCGTTCACTCCTGTTGATGGAGACGCTTTTGGGCAAGTTTCCGCTGCTTGAGATATTTAAGGTGAGAAATACTTTGTAAATTGTATGTATCCTTTTTTGCTTTTCATACTCTCGGCTTCCGACTAATTCTCGGCGGCATTTGTTCGTCGAAGTAGGTGAAGAAAAATCTGCAAAAACAGTGCAGCTACTTTCCATGGAAATATACGGTTTCATTTTCCTTCCGTGATCAACTGTAAATTTTGATTCCATCAATGCTTATTCAGTGTACATTACGTACTGTACCAATCAGTTCGCTTCTCGCGCTCTTTAATTTTCGTACGATTCAAGAAGCATTTTTTTCTGCAGGACTGCCCATTTCAGTACAGTATTTTGTTGGATTTTTCTTTCAAAAGCGAAATGCTTGTTGTACATACACGGTTGTTTCCTTGCTTCTCAAGTCCAGAATTCGTTTGAAAAGCTAGTACCGGTTTTTCGCACACCTTTGAAAGGCTTATACGCGGTCAATTTTCAATTTAATTTAACCGCTCTAATAGCGGGGATCAGCGCACGGCATTGTACTGTACCTTGAAGCAAAAAATAAGACTCTTATACTTCAGAAAATAATTTTGTCAGGGCATTCTTTTTGAGCAGATGCACCCCAGAACTAAGTATAACTGTAAAAATTGCATTTATTCAATAAAGAGTGCCAATAGACGATTAGTTGCGGGCTTCTTCACTGTAGGGTTCGATACACAAGCCGCATCTCGTGGCTGGTACAGTGCTGTACAGCATTTTTGACATTTAATAGTCTCGCGATAGGCTGTCATTAAAGATGGACGAAACCTTTGTATACGACTAATTTACTGAAAATTTTCAATATTTTTGCACACACTTTTTGAAGTTGATGAAATATGGGTTGTAAATTATCCCCTCAGATATGCGCGTAAGGTACGTAGGAGCTGGGACTATAGAATCCATGTACAACGAAAAATGTATACCCAATATGTTGGCAATTATATTTCGGCTGCCTTAAAAATGAAAATGCATTTTTCAACCTGGCCAGAAAGTTTTTTTTCTTGTAGAAAAGTACCTAGATATACAGAATTTTCTTAACCTTGTACATTTGAAATTGCAGAAAGATTTTCCTGAAAAAAAAAATTACAGAATTGTGAAGGAATATAGTGGATTAAAGCAAGAAACTTAGTACAGTATTATTTTGGTCTTCGGAATTTTTCACCGACTGATGGCTGGGTTATTAGAACCTCTAAAACTGCCAAATAATATTTTTTTCAATGCCGGGTGTGGCGTCAAAAGTGGTTTGAAATTTAAAATTGTTTATTCAAAAGCCCGGAATAATTAGCTGATATATTGTATTTTTGTGAGTGTCACGTACATATTGTCATGCAACCGGGATTACTGCAGTCAGTGCTGTGATTGAAAAGACGCATCTGACACGATGTTTGTGTTCAGGAAAAAAGGAAAATCGGGATGAAAACTTGAAGCGAGTCCATCAATATGCTTCAGCTAATAAAGAAGCGTTGATGGGATCAAATGGTCTCAAAGCATACATTAATTACAGTACTTTCTTGAAAATTCCATTAAAAACTCATCCTCGCAGCATGTGGGTGAAATGTGGCTACCGACAAGTCTAATCGTAATAACAAATGTTGGGGACGATTTTTTCATAAATAACGCAATGACTACGGATCTTTGAGCTTCAAAGATCTGCTCTATTCAATCTGTATTCAAAATTTTTACAGTTTTTCGGCGTCTTTCAATAAATTGAAAAAACAGGCAAGAACATAGTTGTCTCCTATGAGTATACGATACACGAGTATGATGAGATATATTCATCAAAATTATATAAACTCATCGAACATTATTATTTTAGTCATTGGTTAAAATTATTCCAAGCTGTTGTTGTCAGCGCTCCAAACTCTGAATTTTCAAGCCACACGCGCCGAGAAAATATTCCCATTATCTGTCCCTTGAGAAGGTCAAAAGGCTGACATTGTATACTGAAGTACATCTGTCTCCGATTCAACAAAGTGATTGTTGCGAAAACGTTTGTCTTGGGCTGGACACAGCGTAGATACGTTGGCAGGCGAGTGAGTACTAAACACTGGTGTTTTATTCGCTTTATTCAAATAGAAGGGCTGAAAACTTCTGCGCGTACACCGTCATGGTGGCCTGAAGTAGATAAGAAATAAATTTGGCGCTAGTTTCGGAGAGGTGACCAACCCGTACCGAGTGTACCTCATGCAAACGCGACCTCTGCGGCCACTTTAATGAACTACAGGATGATTCGCGTTTCCTTCCAAAAACATTAAAAAAATTAAAAACTGCTCCAATAATCCAATAACACCACACCTACTCGTAAACTCATAATTCTTGTCTGCCACTTTACCGATTATCAATTTCACCCGGCTAAGGCCACTTATTAGGGAGTGCTGGTCAGTTGTTTGTTGGCAAGTTGAACTCAAAACCTATAGCAACAAAGTTTTTAATCATCAGTAATTGCACTCATTTTGGAGCCATAGTTAATTTATGGAGGACAGTTTTTTTACGAACCCTTCAAAATTTAGACTTGGCCATTTTTATGAAAAAAAAATTCTTATAGGATACGCACTGTGGAGTGTAGATGATTCACGAGCTGCAGGTGCCAATGCACGATACAAGTCATGATCACTCATGAATGCCGATCATCAATTTGAATATATGCAATTTGCTTCCATGTGATTCGTAATACACTGCTGGTTATTTCTCAACGAAAATTATTTAACTCCTTGGAAACGTCATACAGTAGCTTTAATCTATATGGTGAATTTCAGGAACAGAGTCTATAGAAACTAACGTTTTTATTACAAATGTTCGCTTCTGGTATAGGTCTTTCATTTTTCAAAGCCCAGCTTGATGATGGAGAGTGAGATGGAAATAAAATGCATCCGTCTTTGCTACACTACAGTACTTTGTAAGAATTATTAAAAGCAACCAGCAAGATAAATTAAAGCTCTTTACCGCAGGACCCCTCCACGAGTACAGTGCGGTATATGTACATGCAGTTGGAGAATAATTATGAATGCAAACATTAAAGTAATCTGTGCTTTAATTTTCATCCTAGTGATTCAATAAAAAAACACATATATTCATAATGTATTCATGAATACACTCCCCATGAAGAACTGAGCTCGCATTTTGTGCTATACCAGGTATAGGGAATGCCTTCCGCTGAAATTCATTTTTTACTGAATATTGCGTATTTTTTCCTGCAGAAGTGAATGTCACTTCAGAAATTGGTAAATTACCTTTCAGCCGTAGGAAGCGTAGCATAAGTGTTCATGCATAAATGCTTTTCCGGAAAAGCTCACCACTGTACTTCTTTCGGTGGATGTGGACCAGGCCTGAGTCATCATCTCATGTAGACGAGTGCAGTACTGGAAATTTGACCCGTCGTGTGTTTCACATTCCATCCAAGTGCGTTGGCGCAGGGTTTTGCAGTCTGTCTTCAGTCGTGGTCTGATTTCTCTATTTTTTGATGATGTGGTGGCAATTTTTTTTAGGGTTTAATCTGATTGCTGAACGACGCCGTGCCTTTGTCGACTCAAGCATCTTTTTCTCTGCTGAGGGTGCAGATGCAAGGCTACTGCTGCAATTGAATATTTGCTCGCCGACATTCCTCCTCGACTTCGAGCTCACGATCAAGCGTGGTATTCCTGGAGAACTTAGTTCAGTAAGCATGTTTTATTGGGTCATATTTTAAAGTATTTGTACACGTGTTTAAATTTCAGGTGAAAATGTCAGCGACATTGACTGGTCATGGTGAGGGTGGTGTGTATAAAACCAGCGCAAACTCCATGGACGAGAACGGCAGTGTTCCTCTTCACTGCCACATCCACGCAGATCTGCAAGAATCGTTGTGCTTCTTTTTCCTGAATCCAATGGACAAATGGAAATCGAAAGGAAAGTTCCCGTACAAGCTGATATTGCAAGTTTTGAAGATTATTTTTGTAACAACACAGGTGAGATGTTCACTTTTCCCGCACTTTTATGAAATTTCGATTTTTCAAAATTTTTGAAATTTATATCGTATCTCTCATACAATGCCACGTACACTTAATTTGTTTTATCTGTGAATGAGACCGGTTCCCTCGAATGTCGTTTTATGCTGGCTGTGCTGTAGTATTCTAACAAGAATTTGTATTGATTAAAGTCGACTGGGAGAAACGACCCATGGCAATAAGAGTACACCTGATGTGATCTTGACAACTTTGGTGTTACGCTGTGAACAAGGAGTTCCCGACCCTTCGCAGGTCCCTTCACCACCGCATAGGGCCAGAAAGTGGACCATTTGCTCTGTATACTCAGAGCGAATTTTTTGATCAGATTGATTTTGCTGTTGACGCGGTGAGTTATAAAGCTTTTTATGCATTGCATATCAGTTTTATGAAAATGTTCGGGGATTAAATAATTTAGTTCAGTGTTCATCAACCTTGCTGGGCCCTGGACAGGCGAATTTGCACAACATATTTTTCGGACTGGCAAATTTCAAAAAAATTTCTGCGGACCAACAACGTTTCATAAAATTTTTGGTTTAAAAGAATTTATGGCAGGCATTTACAAATTTTCTGATTTTTTGCAAAAGTTAAGTTGAGGACCAATGAAACCACCAAAAATTATTCAGTGGAATGTCTTCAAAATATTAGATAGCTGGGCTTGAAGAGAGGTTTCTCAAAATGAAAACTTGAAAAACTTAATTTCAGCTGGTGAAAATTTGTCTGAAGAGCTATATTAAGATCAAAAATTATTCAGTGGAATGTCTTCAAAATATTAGATAGCTGGGCTTGAAGAGAGGTTTCTCAAAATGAAAACTTGAAAAACTTAATTTCAGCTGGTGAAAATTTGTCTGAAGAGCTATATTAAGAAAAAAGCCGATTTATTTTTTCATCAGATAATTTCAAATGCATTTATTGTCTTCTCGAAATTTCAGATAAAGATATCAGGCTTCATCACTACTTTTTATAAATTTATCATGCTAAAGAAAATGTCCTGCGGACCAGCGCTGGTCTGCGGACCACGAGTCGGTGAACACGGCTTTAATTTATCCTCTGTCTTTCATACCAAATGTTAGCCTTTGTTTATTACCTTTGCTGGGACTTATAAAATATTCCATCTACTATAAGCGTTGATAATGCAGGAGCAGTTAAAATCCGTACTTCGCATGCTTTTTGTTATTTCCAATTCATGGAAGATTGATTCCCAATTTTTTATTACAGTATGCCAACATTCGAGAGAAAGCAGTTGCGTCGTTTTCTTATTCAAATCCGGATGGATCTGTTCCTCCAGTGACGTTCTGTAAACATTATTACAAGCGTGGAATAATTTGGGCATTCAATGAAAGCTATATCTTCGATGGAAAAATTCTCACGAGTAAGTCCTGATTCAATTTATATTTTTCCATAATTATAAAATAGTTCTCCTTTCAGAATGCATTGAAATCCCGTACGAAGAGATGAATATCTCAACCAGATTTGACAGTCGTGTCTTTATGGCTCAGAAGAACTTCTCCATAAATGTTGATGATTTTGTTTCCGGAGAAATAAAATTTGATTTGAAAACAATCAACTTCCGGAAAATGATGCCTATGGACGCACCAGACTGCTACCAACTCAATGTGAAGGTAAGCTGATACGGATATGGTAACGTTTACCCTGGTTCGTGTTTTCACTTCATTTGCTGCACTGCTCAGATTCTGTTCAACAACGAAGACCACGATGGTCAGATGCAGGTTATTTTATCGTCTATTGCGGAGAAACTTGTGTGCGAGGGAGATACGGAATCCATTGGTGAGACTTTTGTGTTTAATAGCTCAAGAACGCCGGAAGAGACTTTAATCTTGCTTCATTTTCCAGGCCACAACACTACTGCAATGATGATACGCACAGTCATGAATAGCCTTGTCGTCCTGTGTTGCTTTTGTTCATTCATCCTCTGTGCACGTCGTGACTAAGCCCGAGTAGTCGACTTTCTCCATTAATTTATAAGTGCTGAAATAGGGCGAAGTATAGGGACAGAGGCAGAAGCAGATTATTAGAACTTGATTAAAACTGTTTAGTTTCCCAAGTCGACTGAAATAAATATGTTTCAGCGGACTGCACGTCACTTCCGTCGGTACCTGAACACGACTCTCTCGCTCAATGATCAGCTGGAATTTTTGAATTTGTGGTACTTGATGATCCTGGTGAATGACGTTTTGATCATCTCTGGCTCTATCATAAAAGAAATGGTGGAGAGCAAGGTAAGTGTTTTTTGTTCCGTGTCGCACAAGAACTTTAGTAAAAAAAAAGGTTTGCATTGTCACAGGCGATAGGAGACTGGTGGAATGTGACCGGAGTTCTACTGGGAACTGGAAACCTTATGGTGTGGGTGGGAGTGTTGCGATATCTTGGCTTTTTTCAAAAGTACAATGTAAGTATTAAACTTTTGCTTTAAGGTAAAATTTTTATTCCGCGTCCTGTTTTCACCATCAGATATTAATCTTGACCCTGAAGAAATCTATGCCAAATATTCTGCGATTCCTGCTCTGCGTGATCCTCATCTACTCCGGATTTGCCTTGTGTGGTTGGGTGGTTCTAGGTCCATATCACATCAAGGTGAGTGAATCTAATCCCCCCTCTAATTTTATTTCGGCATTAAATTATTTCAGTTTTTCAATTGAGTCAATATGTGAGGATACTTATTCCCTTTCAAAGTGCACCTTCTATTACATAATATCGAAAAGCTCATGATTCCTTGCACCCGAAGATGGAGTTTCGAAGATTCTTCGTTGGTTTGTCAAGACTCTTAGTGAGCTTTTTCGAATAAAAGCCAATCTGAAGTTCTCATTTCTATTAATATGCGAGTAATACAAAATATGCTCAAAGTTTATTTCATATCTTAATTAAACATTTCATGCTTTGCAGATAATTTTCCTTAGATCGTTGCTCTTGATTAATCCTGTACCTTGTCTACTGTTCACATTTCACGTCACATTTTTGAACATTCATTTATTAGTTTAGAGACTCCCCAGATTTCAATTTTAAACGTTTTACAGAAGTAAATAATTACAGAGTGCCAACATTCATGAAAAAACATGTAGTATTTATGCGTTATATGCGGAAAATTCAATTTTCCTCCCATCCAGTTCCAGACACTATCGTCGACGTCGGAGTGCTTATTTGCGCTTATAAATGGTGATGACATGTTTGCGACGTTCAAGTCGTTGGCGACTGAATCCCCATTGCTGTGGTGGTACACGCGCATTTACCTATATTCATTCATCACACTCTTCATCTACGCGATTCTGTCATTGTTCACCGCCATTATTCTCGACACTTACGAAACTATCAAGGTGAGTGCGTGTTTTCAACTACTGCGCTGACAACAATAAGCTGCTCAAATTATTTGCACCAGCTGCAATCGAATTTCAAGTGATACATTTTGCTTCAGACGATATTCTTAGATTATTGAATTGGAGTAAAGCGATGTTCTACCTTGGCGCTATTTGTCAACCGGTGTTACATGCACGAATTTGCGTTTGTTTGTGCAGGAATACGATAAGAATGGATTTCCGCAATCCGCGTTGGAAAAGTTCATCTTTGTCAAGACGGATCAGCACATTGGAATGGCAGTTTACCAGGAACCGTCGTGTTTTCCTCCGTGCATGAACTGGATTGATTTTTTGATGTCGTGTTTTGGCTGGAGTTCGAAGCGATTCTCGAGTCCGCGTCCAAGTGACGCAAGCTCTCTGCTGTTGGAAACCGTCTCTCGGTATGCATAAACTCATTTCAATGCTGATACCGTCACCACTGTATAAATGGCCATATGGCAGAGGCTTTTGCACTTGACAATCCGGCAATATGAATTGGAATATGTATATAGTAGTTGAGGTAGTTAAGAAGCGTTCGAACATAAGACTTAACGTAAAAACGCTACCTACTACGTAAGAAAAGAGCGTTTTAAGCACGAGTTGCGTTTTTTCAAATCCAAACAAAACCGAGTATCTGGGCCTAAGAGACGTAGATCTGCATGAACGTTGAACTTCCCTTTTTTTGGTGGATGAAAACATTATTTATTTATTTTCTGTTCACGTCAATCACGTGTAAGAAACGAATACTTTGATTTTAATTATTCGGCGTGGAAAGTTCGCTCTTCATGCTTGAAATTTATTTTATTGGAAACTTCATTTGATGAATTAATTGTGGGTGCAAATTAAAGTTACCTTTGTTGCTGGGGTAAAGTTTCACCTCCATATTTAACCGTTTCCTTCGAAGATGATCGTTGCTTCGTCAATTCAAATCGTCTAAATTCCCAATCTTGAAATTTCCCGTCGATGCAGTTGACTTTTGTTCAATTAAATTGAATTGTTTCAATGCCGACAAGCGAAAACCGTTTTGCAGGGGGGAAAACTTGCGTAGAATTCCGCACAATTCTCGAACACATTCGAAGCCGACGTCCATCATGAATATTTAATTTGTATCAGACGGTAACGTACTAGAGTGAAATTAATTAAAAGTTAACACCCATCCTAAGAAGACCCAATAGACGCATAAAAAATACGAACGCTAGTTTCAACGCCGGCAAAAACTTCCAGTTCTAGCGATGCTTTTGTTCAATCAACGTTGCTCTGACGTGCTCGTGCTTGGCTTCAAAATTTTCACGTGCTGAGATATTCTTTTCATATCAATAAAAATCCAATTCTGACCTGCTGATGGCTTTCATTCCTTCGTTCTCTGTCAGGCTGAGCAATGGCGAACGTGAGCCACTTCTCCGTGAGAAGCAAGGTCAAGCAAGTCCCGTAGGCTATCAAGCCTTTGAGAGACTTCACGCTGAGACATGGCATTGAAATGTTCTGCGTGCAGAATTTTGGGCTGCTGTGAGACCTTATTTTTACCGTCTTGCTAACTTGAGTCCTCAAGTCGAGGCATTTGCCGTGTTTGTGATATCCCTCGTGTACTGTGAATTGGACATCTGGGCGCGCGAAAAGTCCTTTATTGAACGCTGTTGCGCTGAGATTACCTATTGTTTGTGTATTGTTTGATAATTAAAGCGAAGTTTTGCAGGAATTTGGAACACTTCAATGAGTGTGAATTGGACATCTGGGCGCGCGAAAAGTCCTTTATTGAACGCTGTTGCGCTGAGATTACCTATTGTTTGTGTATTGTTTGATAATTAAAGCGAAGTTTTGCAGGAATTTGGAACACTTCAATGAGCCGTAAGGTGACCAAGGTCACTTTCAGAAGGAAAGCCCTCTCGAAATATTTAATGTTCGTCCATCATCACGCGCACACAGTACACTTTTACAAAGATAAATCTCGCTCAGAAACAATTCAAATCACACAAATAGACATTGTTGAATAGTCACACCCACCTATATCTAATCAAAATTTAAAAAAATGGGCTAAAAAGTGGTTTTTTTTCAGAAGAACTTGACTGGTCTCTATCAGAACAGTTTTTCGTGTGTTTTGCTTCTGTTCGTTTAGTGAAAGTACAGTAATTTGAAGTTCCTTTCAAAAATAAGATTTGAAGAATCTTCTCTGTTTCAGAAACTGATTTTTGTTCAACAAACGTGTAGGGTAAATGGGGTGCCTTTTTATGATCAAAAATGAATGACATCTGTTCCCTCCACAATATCCAGCTTTGTTTTGCTAAAGTCGCCTGAGGATGAATCTTGGGTTGGGAAAGACCTGCTAATTTTGAACTTGAAATTTTCCACTTCAACTGGCCAGGTTGGTTTTGGCATAGAAATATTTATGCTTGTTGATGAAATTGTGCTTCGACGAGAGCTCAACGAAATTTCAATATTTGAACAAATCGAAGGATTTTGAGCAGCCAACATACCTGTGACATCACCTAAAAGATAGAAGAAATTTTACTGGTGATTTTTGACGCATCTGGTTCATGATCAAACCTTCCCCTGCAGCAGGTAGGATTTTTCAGTAGATCCTGACTTGGCATGAATCCGTCTTCTTTTTCCAGCTGCAAAATCGCGAAGAAGCTGCTCAAGAAAGGGGCAACGTTTTGAAAAGCATTTTAATGTTAATTCCTTGTTCACAAGATGCGGGTAAACTTCCACGCTTGAGGCCATTGATTGTCGGGTTTCACTTGATAACCAAGGTTCCCTTGGCATTAAAATAATGTACAAACCAACGGGAATCTGCTACATGGGGCAAAACACTGGTAAAGCATTTATTTGAAGTAAGGGATGGTAAAAACCCTTTCAGATGTTTCTCACTCAAACTGCTGTAAACATTTGGAAGCCCTGGATACATTCAGGATCAAAATCAAAGACCGCAATGGGAACAAACGCGAGGGAAAACGGATGATTCAGGAATTGACGCAGAGCTCGTGTTGGATTTCGTTTCTCCACAGCTTTTGACCATCCCATTTTGAATTATGCCTGGGTTTTCTCCTGCGATGAACAGTTTTGAACCCTGGTGGGAACTGGCTCACATGCCATTCCTGAGATTCAGCCAATTAATCCCTCACCTGCGAACAGAACCAAATATGCAAAAATCATCTTTAAAAAACCATGAACTTTTTTTTCTGCATTGATGCCTGACACTGACGTGTTGATGCAGTGCGAAGCTCGCGATATTTGCATGCCTCGGTTCGGGTAGTAAAAATCTATAGGTTTATCTTTTTTTTGGGTGTTTCGGGTTCAATATTCACTGGCAGTATGGGTATAAGTTGCCTTGGGCATTTGGTTCTTGGAATACATGACTCAACCTGGACTCCTCGAATACGTTCCCATCGCGTTTCAAAATTATGTCAAGATTTTATCCTGACCTGACGTATCCTGATTTTTTTCAACTCCAGACGAAAGGTCGTGTCCGGTATTGCGTAATTTTTGGAGCTTCTGAGAATTCTGACAGTCGTCGCCTCCTTGAATAGAAAAATTGCGCCATTCGATTCCTGATATTTTTCTGGACGACTAATTTGGAATTGTATTGCCGAAGAGATCAATTCAAACTGTTGATCTGGAGTGAAGGAATCTACGGGAAAAATGATTTACTTATGTGATGGTGAATTTCAAGAGTTTTTTAATCAATTGGGATACAACAAGTCGCATTCAAGTCGTAGGGGATTTTTAGACGAACAAATAGCTTTTCTTGGAAAAACCATGTGCTTTCATTTAATAAGAGCGTATATCTAGCATTCTAAATTATCTACAGAATGAAAGCACTTGAGGAATGTCAAGCATTAATCCATTTCAATTCGCTTCACAGCATAAATCGTTGATAAAAAAATCTTGCTCGTGAAGATAGGTTAAACATTTTGCGTGATTTAAAAAGAGCAGAAAGGAACAGTTTTCGTGCGGCTTTCAGTCATGCACTGGAATGACATAAAAACTTGTTTTCTTCTTGTTTACCGGAGTTTTTCCGATGACAGAAAGATTCCGGGCCACATGTGTTCCTGGCCAAGGAGCCTGATACCAGGGTCCTTGGTTGAGTGATGGAGTAGTGGGTGAGCTGTATTTATTTTTAAATCGGTTCTTGCCCCTTATTCTGGTCAGCTATTTTTAAACGAATATCCTTTTGCCTAGGGAAACTTGGGCCAAAAAGTTCTGGAGGTTTTTGCCGGGTATCGGAAACTAGGACGCATTTATTTATGTGACGTGCTGGCGTGCGCTGGTTATGCTTCAGCCGTCTTCAAGCAGCTGCGTTTTCGAACAGGGGGTCATACTTCAATGCTTCACATATCACCATCGGAGTTTTTCTTCCACTTAACGCCACTTTCCGGAAGACCAATTTTACTGCTGTTTTTCTTTTTGCCAAGTAATCCGAAGGCTAAACAGAGCGGGTCTCGTTTTATGCCGGAGCGAAGAAAGATGCGTTTTAATTTATTGTACTTCGAACGTTTTCAATCAATTCTGGAAAATGAAAAGCTTTTTTGATACTTCTGGGATGCTGATTGAGCGCATGCATTCTTTGAAAAAAAAAATGAAACCTGCTCTGGTCTTTCGATCCAGGAATCCTCAATCAGTGAACACCTTTATGCGTTTGGGGTTCTGCGACGTGCCAAATTATTGGCTGCAAGTTCAAAAGCCGCTGCGAAGTCATTCCGCACGTGCCGAGGTCCCGAAAAGCGTACATTTCCAACATTCTAGTGAGTTCGTGCAAGTTCCAATGGGTTTGTAGATGGGTGTACTCGAACGTGAGGTATATTCTTGGTGGATTCTTTGCTTGCACATTATATTGTCGGATCCTCTATAGGTATGTCTGATATTTTTAATTAGTCGGTACTGAGGCAAAAAAGTGCACCTTGAATTTCTAAGCAATCGAGGAATTGTTGCAGATATAACGGGTCAATCGGAGGAGAATCCTTAATTTCAGCGAGCAGTTCCGGCGTTGAGTTATTTGGGTTCAAAGGCATCTGATTAGAGTTTCTCCTCTACACTTCAAGAATTTTCGAAGGGTTTTCGAAATTGTCTCCCTCTGTATGTGCTGGCTTTCCAAATTATGAGCACCGGAGTAAAATGTATGTAAATGACCTCAGCAATTTTCCTCCGAATTGATTCTCCATCCAATTGAATTGAACTGAACAGGAAGCTTTATTTTCCGCTTTTCAGTGTTCGCAAGGTTCACACCACATTCCTACATCCAAAACTTCCTCCCCTCCCAACCCAAATTCATCCAAAGGCATTCAATCACTTCAAAATGGAAAAATGAGAAGTAAGTTGTATGTGGATACCAAAAGAAAAGAAAATGCATCCCAAAATGTACATCCGCACAACTGGTGTGAATGCCTACACCCCCTTTCTTTCCTGATAAAAAAGTATGCATAATAAGAATTGCAACCTAATTACTGAACCCAATTTGAAGCACAAGGGCTTCAGCCTGTTCCCAGATAAGGTTGAGTTGAATAAATAATTTGAAGAGAATCTTTGATGAGAAATCATCCAAGGTTAATAGTTTGTCTTTATACTCTACGATTTTAGAAAGGATATTTTCATTGAATTTTAATATTCCCAAATCTTTTTAAAGCTCATTTCTGTAGATGTGGAATGATGGGCATAAGAAAAAAGGTGCTCTGGTGATGCATCAACCAAGGTATTTATACTTCAGGAATTGCACCATTTAGACACCTTTGAAAATTTAATGAATTTTTTATTAAAGTGCCATGAATTTGTCTCCATCTAGCGTATGCCTGACAAGGGATAAAAAATCCAGTCATGCCATTTTTGATTGCTTTGAAGCACTTTAAAATTTTTTAATGTGCCTATCGTTACTTTTTCTTGAATTTTTGGGAAGGGCTTTAATGTCAAAATAATTTGAAAAAATTGGTTTTTGGAGTCGCATGGATTCCATTTCCAGTTTATTGGCTGTGTTCGACAAAAAATCAGTCACAGAGTTTTAATCGCGTTATAAATCATGCATGCCCTGTGTTGGGTCTTCTGAGCTTTCCTCGATTGGAAAAACGAGAGTTTTTTTCGAGAGTTATGAGTGATTGTGTATCAAATTTAAAGGCTCGTCTGATCATCAGATATTTAGGTATACACTAAATAAACGCATACAGTTAATTTTTGTTGGCTGCCTATATGCATAAATACCATATCGGTGTATGTTTGCAGCATTAGGACGATCATATAAAGTGGAATTTCGGATCACAGGATCATGCTGGTATCCGAGAATAATTTCCGGAGGAATCAGTTTTCCAAGCTACGGGCTACAAATAAAACACACAAATCTAGGCGGTCAGCAAAACTAGAGGTAGCACATCGAAGATTAAAATCGATGTCATACTCGCTCATTGAAATTTTCTCTGGTCTGCAATGCCTTGACCCTTCCGAATGTTAATGGTGGCGCAGTCATTAACCGCTTCCCTGATGACACGAATCATGCACACAGAAAGACACGGGAGTTAACACAATAAGAAGACAAAACGATTCACGTATACACAGAGCAGCGAAATTAAGTGTTTTCAAAAAGAATAGCCCAAGCATCAGACAAATTCCGACAGTGGAATACACATCCTTTAGGCTTTCTTGAAAGCATTGTTAGTTGATTGGTTTAAAAAAAATGTCTTGTGTCGCTCGCACGATATCGTTCCTCGACTTCTTAATGCCTGGTAAACAATACCGTTTGACGAATTCTTTTTTTACAGCCAATCTATAAATTTATAATTTGATAACTTTTTCACCTGTATTTCGACAATATTTGTGGAGAAATTATTTTTGCTGGGAAAAGAAGTCGAGCAACGTAAAACATTCAAGTTTTCAATACGACGCCACTCGTTGAAAGCGGTCTTCAGCTTTTAAACAGTGGATCGGTTTTCAAATGGATGACGTTGTCATTGAGTTATAGCTAATTAGAAACGAAAAGTAAAACGGGATAAGGTGTCGAATGTCAGTCAGACCCATGTATTAGGTGTCATGTGTGAGCGACACGAAGTACTCGCGGCGACGAGACGATTTTAAAATTTGCTGCAGACGACGCTTTTTTTTTTGGGATGCGGGATCCCAACTCACCCCATGAAGGCCAGTGTACAAAACCCATAAAATGAGTAGGAGGACAATGAGGATCCCGTAGGTGATGATAAGATTTTGGGACTCCTGGGCCTTGACCTGCTCGGCTGTCGGGATGAACGACGAACGCCTTCGTTGCTTATTGTCTTCCGGCATGACTGTTGAATCTCGCGAATTTGTGGTTCACGGTTCACTTCCCGTTTGTTTATTCTCGCACACTCCTGAATCAAGGCCTAGTTATGAAACTGAGCTCCTGGTCATTTTTGGATTTGAGAATTGCCACTCCAGTGTACTGCATATATGCTCTCATTTCCGCTCCGTTCTCGTAACATAAAAATGCACAATTGGGCGAAAAATCGAGCATCCATTGAATGATATCATTTTAATCTGATCCTTCTGATTGACTATGCTGATGCACTTGAAAATATGTGAAAATTTCTTAATCAATTCTTTAAAATATTGTTTTTGGGCTGAGCGATATTTTCTTTAATTATTTATCTGTGATACGTGATCGTCCGGGCGGAGAAAACCGGTCGAAACCCCAGCTAATTCGAATTCTACTAGCTGTTCGTTGAATTCCGCGTCGATTATGACTGCAAATCCGGAGCATAATCATTTATTTATCAAAAGATTCTGATAAAATATTTTGGAAAAAATGAGGTAAATTTGTTCCCGAGATAATAGAGGGCGATCTAATTTCATTGCATTTCCATGCGTATTTTAATCATTCGAATGGATTATGGCCAAATTCAGCGTTTCCACCGGAATATAGCGGTCTTCGCGGAACTTTTCCACCATGGGTTTTGACTGCACTATTCGCGATTTGTGTGCGAACTGGCGTGGTTTTAACGGATTCCGTAGGACAGAGAGCCCGAGAGAACCCCTGGTGGCCTCATGGGTATTTGTTGGGGGTCGGAACGGAGGGAGAAAAAAAAGTTTGTTTTGAGCTCGAGATCCCCGAAGACTTTTACGAGGCGACCGAGGAGAAGCTGTTTTCGCGTGTCTGCTAAGCGGGGTAAAGCGGAGGACTTGAGACATAGGCCGAGGATCCGTGCCGCGACTTCCCAGTTGCGTTGGCAGCGGATCCCGATTGTTCCTCCTCGCCCGTGCAGATTTCTATTTTTGCATTTTCGACAGACGACGTGGAAATATCCCGAGACGTCACCGATCCCACGGTGCTACGTCGATTCCCACCGTGTCCGTCCTCCCCCAGCACCGTATATTGCAACTCCTGGGAGACCAACTTACCGCCAGGAGGTTTCCATGCCAAGTGCTTCCAACCTTGGTGGGGTCCTGAACCTCTTTTTTTTCTGACGAGTGCTTCGGATTTGATGTAGACCCGAATCTTTTCTCGAAAAACGTGGGTATATATGGTCGCAACTACGTCATTGCGACAAACAATTCAATTTACAAACATTGCGCGTAATACTGTGCAATTTATTATGGATACATGAACGTATGTGCGCGTATATTTTCTGTCATTCAAAGGAATTTCATCGTGATATTTGGGCCGCCGATCGATGATCAGAACTCAGTACAGCACTAATTCAAAATTTATATATGAGCTTGGGGGAGGGGGGCTAAGCATCTGGAGCTAGTTTTATACCCTTGATCTCGTATTGTCAAGCTTCGATTATTATAATATTATACTTCTACGGCTATTGAGGACCTTCCAAAGTGATATGAAGTTTACCGCACGACTAAAACAAGTTGAATGTACTGGATGGGAACTTATTACAGCACCGTGGGAAGTGTTTCTGTAAAAGAATAAAACAATTTTCAATCGCGAACAAGTTCGCGATTTTTCGCACATTTTGAAAAGCATAGTTTCAATACTGCACTCGTTCCACGAACCTGCCAATCGGGGTTGTCGGGTTTTCTTCTCGATAGAATTCCCGGATTCTTAAAAAAGTTGACGGAATGCTTGCTCTCGTCTTTGTTGATTTCGTGATTTCTGAGATAAGAGTACAAATTTAAGTAATGAATACAATTCTTGGGGCATTGTCTTCCGCTAGATACCCTTGTCAACATTGGTTGTTCGTTTTTTATACGTATAAAAGGAAGAGGCTCAACTCAACTTCGGCCGGATATTCAACTTTTTTGCTGCTACATACTCTTCAATGCTCGACCACAAATCCTGTCAAAAATCATGGTTTTGTTGGATTACTCAACTGTTGGTAGATCACTTGATTTTTGAATTTGGCACCGGTAAATTTTTTGGTTGACAACTCGAAGCAATAACACAAGGATGGCCCTCATTTGGGGGGCTGGCTAGTCTATTCATCGAAGAAGCTGTTTCTCCCATGGCACGAGTTGATCAGACGACATTTGTTCCGGAACCTTCATTTCCGAACGTCTGAATTAGCATCCGTATCCAACTGTTGGGCATTCCTTTCACCATTGTGACTGACCTTTCTTTCCGGCGTGTCAAGCAGGTGACGCTTGAATCACCGACCGGAAATCAGATAGTCGGACTTGACCCAACCAACCCAACAGTCTCATCGTCCAACTTCGCAAGAAGGACCGAAATTCTGGAGACACCGATGTATAGGAACGTAAACCGTGAGATTCGACAACGATATTTGTGGATTGAACGAATAGAGAAAGTCCATGTTTAAATTTTGTAAAATGGAATGAACTGTACTCAAGAAGGGCGAATGCTTTTCTCCTATCAAAAATTCACGTGTTCGTTGCCTGCATACTGCAGAAAGGCACACTGACTGCTATAATGCACTCTATATTCGAGAGAATGTATTTCCTGGGAATTTAAACATCGAAGAATCAATCGTATTTTCTTTTCGAAACCTACGAACTGAGTACAGCTGTATTCCGAAGCATGAAGATAAAACAGTATTCACAAGTGTTAGAGAACCTGGTGGCGAAAAGATCGGAAGCCAAATGCGATTCCTGTGTTTCCCATGCCTACGCCAGATGTTACACCTCCGAAATTCCCGACCCTTTTTTGACCTGTGAAGTTTTCTGTACTGAAAAGGACCTACCCGATATAAGGGTACGACCTACGCTGGAGGAAACAAGATAGAATCATGTAATGGTCCAAAATCAGTGGAGCATGGAAGGTTTCGTGCGAGAAAAATCGTGAGTTTTTTTTTTTACATTTTAATGAAGAGTAGACACAGAAGGGTGCGTTTGTAGTTGGATTGGGTCGCTAGAATTCCAGGCAGGTCTCATGTCGCAAGGATTTCCTCAATTTATTTTGTACGGGTTTCATAAACATGGGCTAAAGCATGGCACATTTTGCGCGGAGAAAATTTTAGGTACAATATTTATGGCATGAGAGGCAAGTCATCACGTGCAAATGGCGACCCTCGCCAAAAAGGCCCCCTGCATTTCGCGGAACCGACTTTTACCCCAGACATTTTTCACCGTCGACTCGAAGTGCGTTCGTGTTCATCTGGTTCTATTTATTTTTGCCACAGCACTGCTCTGTTTACGACTGGTCCCATTGACCAATCGAATACCGCATTTATGAAAACATGAATTCCGTTGCCTAAAAATATGCATTAAAAGAGAGTTGATTGAGTTCCAATGAGACTCAGTTTTTCCTCACATGATGCCGTAAATTTTTTTTAAATACATGGGGATTGTTCATATATACATTGACAGAGGAGTTTTTCTTTTTTTTTTTTGTTCTTGCGGATCCTTTCTCATCGAAGGCTATGGTGATTCGCGGAAGTACTGTACATATAGGGCTTCAATCGAAGATTATGTTTAGTATAATCTTGAATACATTAGTTTTGTTGCGTGTTTTTCATAAAATTATGATTTTTCGCTTCAAGCAAATCATCTAGAATATTCTCAATGTCACGCACGTATATACAGTATATCCGCTGAAAATGTGAAAACCGTTTTTACTTGAGTACCACGCGCACCTTTTTTCTCAAACTTTAGAGGAAAACGGGGGTGTGGGTGGTGAGCGGGGATACATTTAAAACATGTTTTATAAATTTATGACAACATTATTCTGGATTCTATTGGGAGATTTCAGACCAATTTTAACAGAAAAGTTATTTAAATGGAAACACTTTAAAATCAGTCAAATTCATGTTCAATTCATGTATAAATTAAAACTGGGGTGGTCTTCTTTTTGAAATAGTGTCTTTTTAGAATTGCTTGAAATGAGGTCCGTGTCTTACTCTTGGATAGTATTTCATCCAGATTTCCCACCGCAAAACCCTGGTGCGCGTCTTATTCGAGGGCACGTGATACTCGAGTATAAATACAGGTAAATGCAGTACTGTATATTTGTGTTTCTTTCCGTTTTGCAAAGAAAAGGGGTTTCAACCGCTGGCAGTTTTGACTGTTCCCACCTCCAGACTTTATCCTGAAAACCCTGAAAAATTAAAAAAAAAGTTGAAATTGAAGAAGCCACCATTGATAAGAAAATCCGTTGTAGTCTGGGGAGTCAGTCACCTTGTGTGAATGAACGACTCTCCGCACTTTGAGGGCTTCCCAAAGCCACTATAACTTCTGCAAGAAAATTAAAGTCCTTCACGAAGTCTCCATCAACCTTAGCGTATGTTCCATTATTGGATTCATGGTCCTTTTATGACGCCATGCATTTGTGCCTTCTCATTTGGGCCCACGCGCACTCTCGGCCCTCGTCTTATGGTTTCGGAAAATCTCCTCCGAGGTTTTATTATTCCACGTACTTCAGCTTGAAAAAGCGCAGCATCTGCATTCTGACTCGATTTGAATTTTTCAAGTCGTAAGTGTCCACGGAGTCGTAATTTTTTTTTGCCGTTCTTCTGTCGGGATGGGATAATTTAGATTCATGCAATTCTGGGTATTCTTCCATTTTCCCTTCCGCAGAATATGTCGGGATGGGATAATTTAGATTCATGCGATTCTTGGTATTCTTCCATTTTCCCTTCCGCAGAATATGGCAGAGATTCTGGGAAAATTTACTGCGCGGAGCCGGACTTCCGCCGGAACAATACTCGTGCGGGAAATTCCTATCGTCCAGTCGCATAAATATTTTGGCTGGACTTGCTGTACACGTACGGTCAGACAATTCAGTAGCTTGAGGTAGACTCATGAGTACTTGATGGTACTCTACTTAATGAGTACTGTGCTCGACTTTTCCCAAGTATTGAGTCTCGAGGAAACAAGCGTCGTCTGCTCAGCCTTGATCGAACATTAGTTGATTCTCAAATACTACCTCAAGGTTTCTTTCCGCCGCAGTGAAAACAACAAATCAATTGAAGATAAGTTCGCATATCATTCAAAATTTCATATCAGTCAAAAGATGAACGTGACCACGAACTTTTGTCTGACAATCTTGAACTAAGTTGGACCAAGGCGTGGATTCGCTTCGCTGACATTCGGTTAAATACTGTACAGCGTATAGGGACCAGAAGGAACATTTCTTGGTACTTGGAAACACCTGTGTCCTTTTTTGTGGGATGTGATCTAAAAATTTCGATGCAAGCGAATCTTGTCTGCATTTTGCGACGTCAAACTGATGTCGCGCAGTTGCGCTTTGTTTACGTGTAGGAACTGGGAACCCGTCTTTGTTCGCTGCGCAGGTTTATTTTCGGAGCGGAAAAAAGGGGAACCCGACCGCAATTACACTGGGTACACAAACTATGTAAACCTTTTTGTCGATCCCATGGTTCGAATTATGCGAGAATGCTTGCACGTGTTCACGTTCTCCGTAGTAACGACTCCCATTCAACAAGTTGATCCCTCACATTCTGACCGAAATGACCTGTTCAAAGTCATAATTTAGTTTTGCTTCTCTTGGGTTGAATGTTCATTTGCAGTTATTGTTTCCCGTTGAAGCTTTTGGAAGTGTTAAGCTGATGGATAGAAGCTAGGGCTGAATTATGAGTCGCATTATGAGTCAGTAATATGAACTAGGTGAATTTCCAAATGAAATATGTGTGACATGAAAGGAAACAGAAGTCTTTTATCCAAAGACTCGTATACGTGAGGTTAGTTTTGGTGGATACCTGACTGAAGTTTGAAAAACTATATTCTGGTTTTCAGCGATGTCGATAATGCGTTTAAATGTAACAGTATTTTGGTTGCAGTAGTCAGTCGTTAATCATAAATTGAAAAAAAAAATGTCGAATGCTTCTCTTTCGGGAGCCGGGATATATGCCTGCGTGAATGGCTTGAAATGAATGATACATTATTGGAATAGTGATTGGGGGTCATATTTTAGGATTCATAAAAGCGCGGATTTGAGAACAAAGGGATCCTTGTCGACGCAGATCTTGTTACGTCTGTTCTTTCAATTAGCTCTTTTTGCTCCTAACTTCTATAGAGAAAATTAGTTTCTCAGCTCAGTTGGTTTGAACAATTCGCTTTTGCCAACACAAGTGCATTGAAAATTATTTGTCTGCTCAAAAAAGTTTAACTCTGTTGTCGTTTGCTAATGTGTTTATTCTGGCTATGCATAAGTGGTTATCTTGTTGATAGTTCGATTACTGAAGGTTAAGGTGACTTAGGTGAGGACCCCTTGATGGTAGAGGGCCCTTCTATGACTTCCGCCTACACTTCTTATCTTATTTATGGAATTTTCCTTGATAAATGAACATTAAATGCATGATCCATTGTTTGCGAGATTTTTACTTCGTGCTCTGGACTTATTGAGTAACGTAAACATATTGGGGAGGTAGCTTTTCGCTGTTCGAAACTATATTGGCAAAAAAGTATGATTCAATTCCATGCACAGGTTCCCGGAATCGGGTTCTCGGAACACTTGAAATGCTATGACCCTTTTACATATCCCCGAGATACAAGCCAGACTTCCAGATGAATGTAAATTTCAGACTAGGAACTGCCTTTGAAATGCAAGGAGGACCGCGCGTGTCTTATGCTTTTTAAATATATAAGATAAATATATGCGTACAGATTCTCATAGGAAGATATATGCACTTCATCTAACCTGCGCGGCTGCGCCCCATCAAGATTTTTACCTTGTGCATCTCTATATACGTGAAAGGTGACGACGTTTTCGCCACCAACCATGAAATTTGTATTTCGACTTGGCTGAAATTTTCGTATTTTTAGATTGCTGGGTGAGGTTAAGAAAAGAGGCTGTCACTGGTGTTTCAGCGTGACAGTCGTTTTTGCGTGGAACCACGTGTCGACGTGTTACGGAACACATGCCACGCGGGAAGATTTCGATGACGATATATGTAGTGCGTTGCTGAAAGATTTAAGGGTGTTGGGGGCCCTTCGAGGAGGCTTACAGCTTTTAGTCCGTCAGGTTACATGGATTTTTTCCTACGCTTGAAAATTTATAAAGAATCTATTTTCGGGTGAGCACGAGGTCGAGTGGGCGTTAAAATGTATAGGTATCAAGTTCAGTCAAAAGCTGTACCATCGCCTATGCTGGGCGCGTGGCTTTTTTTTAAATGTAGATCGGTGAGGCTATTGAAGAAGACTTCCGTTCACATGGTTTTGCAATTACGAGAAGAACGGCGAGAAGCATTATGTTGACAGAAGGCTTCAATCGGTCAGGTTTATTGAACGCGTCATGAGTAGTCATTGAGGATTTCACTTCGGATAACGAGGTATCTGCAGAGCTAGTGACACCTGGCAGCTGCTGTTCAGTTGTTGAAGTACTCTTCATAAGCTGGTGTCGCACGGTGTCCCTCTTTCTCTCAAACCTGTGTACGCAATGCAGTTTTAGAATTTATTTAAACGCGATTTATGATGCAGATTTCCAAGCCTAAACGCAAACTGATTTAAACTTTATAAAAAACCGGATGTACCAATGTGTAATAGCCTCTTATTTCTGTCATCTCGAGTTGTGCACTAGTTCATTCGTACATATTACATTTTTTTTGTAATTCTCCACTCATGTGATGCATTCATTGGCTATGCAAAATCGTTGGCTGTATGCTAGTAGATTAAAAAAAAAACCACTATGTAGTTTTAGAAATTTGACATAACAGGTAATGTACGTTGGATTTGCAGCTACCCAGAACATAATCAGGCATATTCTAGTGAGCAGACGTAACAAGTAGGCATTGCACAATTTGCACCACCCATACCTAACCCATAATGCCAGGTTGGTTGGATACATGTGAATTTTTTGGTATGGGTGATCAGACCAGTACAGGTATCATACCCGTATTCAACTTCCAAATCTCCTTTGGCTTCAACAAAGCCGGCGTACCACATTACACCTGCACCCCAACATTCACACATACTGCACACCCACTCTGAATATGGGTGATTTTAACACATTTTTATTAACTTGCTTTCTTGTCCGTTTGTTTGTCCAGATCAAATTTTGCAACTCAAATTTTGCTCACTTCCTGACTAGCTAGCAAGCT
>CAJPEX010003141.1:0-31546 GCA_905338405.1 Notodromas monacha | reverse complement strand
AATGTACAGCATGCATTAATTTACATATGTATTTCACGTGTTTGTCTTGAGATTTGGAAGCTCGAGTTAACTATATTAGATGTATTGAAATTAACAATTTTTCGTGGTCTATCCATTTGAATGAAAACACGTCAACGTTACGATTTAATTTTTTGTCCAAAACAAAACATGATCAGAATCTGGCTTACAAGTTTAAAACTCAAATCGAGTTAAAATCTGGGACTGCGCACGGTGGATCCCGAAAAATCTAAATAATTGACTATTGAACGAGGTCTTTACTCCTAGTTGTCTGTTAGAGTTACTCGTTATTTTGTTGGTTTCCTTTTTTCGAAAAGTCAAAAGTTTCTCATGCATTCTACGACAAATCACGATGTTTTTCTCAGCTCTTTCTGTGGTGGGATGAACATGACGCAGAAGTTTGAGGTCGAACTCTTGAAGCACGTAAATCCTTCCAAAAGTTCCTCGTGTATTTCGTGTGGAGTTGAAATCTAAACATATGGGGTCTCTACTTCATAAGTTTCCTCACGAACTAACTCCATCCCTCGCACTGCCTCTAATGGTGAATCATATTCAATGTTTTTGAGAGGAAACCAACTCTGAAAATAGCAATGCAACAGTTAGAGCCATGCGATTACATCTCATCAGAGGAAATAAAATGGAACCAACTCATATTTCATGTCTAATTTTTACGGTCATTTCTGAAATACTTACATGGATATCAATGAAAATTATATTTTATTCTGTCCACTTTTAAAATATTAATTGAAGAGCATAGTGCGGAACTGGCCATTTGAAATTACTAAATTTAGGCACGGACTTAAATGTCTTAGAAGCAAGTTTTATTTTAAGGAACAATACTCATTCGCAACGATGATAAATTATTTTTTCCTAATATTTGTTCATATAAAAAACGTTGGGTCACCACGGGAGTTATGAAACAAAAACGCACAAATGTATTAAAAACAAATTCGCTATGCTATGTTGATATAAAATGCTAGGCTTCATGAAATTCGACTTTAGAATTTCTAATTCTTGATCATTATTTTTTCTTAAGTGGATTGATCTTCATGGAATTTTCTGCATTTTCTAAAATCTTTTAATTTTTTTTTGGATTTCCAGTCAGAACCGATGGCATTTCGTTGACTTTATCATGCCATAAGTACGGCACTCTTCCGTTGCAGAAATTCGTGCTGAATGCGTCGCTTTCGTCAGAAACTTTTAGGTAATACATCTTGATTAAACTTGGTATTGCACGGCCTGCAGATCAAAACGAAAAAAATTGGGTTCTTGATTTAAAAAGGTTGCCGCCGGTATATTCTGAGAGGATTCCGTGTACTCTCGAAGCCAGGTCGAAAAATCCCGAGGAATCGAATCTTACAGCTGCTGGGTCAACTTCTCAAATCCTGTTCAAACTTGTGGACGAATTCATGTGTCCTCATCCTATGGGCTTGAAATTCTATCCTTTAATCGTTCCTCTTGGAGAAGGCGGTTTAGAAAATGGTCAATTTCGACTGACATGGACTGTTCCGGCAGTAGGCACAGATTTCAAACCGTTTCCAGGTGAAATAATACACAATTGTGCCCAATTTAACCTTTTTTTATATTTTTGATTCGAAAGAGAAGCGAGCATTTTTTCACCTTAAGATAAATATGGTTCAAAAGGGTTTGTCAGTTTTAATTGGGATGGATAGATGTAATTGCCTAATTGTTTGCGAGTGATCGAAAATAACCCGACTTCAAGCCTATTATCCGTATTTACGGATTATCGTGATTGACGGATAGTAATTGGGCAATTAACTTCTCTTATTCTCTTCCAAGGGTTAATTGAATATTCTATGTTGCAAACGCATCTTACCAAGTATTCTAAAAGATCCAAATATGGTACAGTATTCTAATTGGACCGTGCATGGTTGTCAGATGTGAGACATTGTTCGTGCCACCCACGAAAATATTTCAAAAATTTGAATTGCGGAATTTTTCAGCTGAAAAAATACAATTTGAACAATGAAAAACGAATGTAAATTCACAAGAAAATAATCTACTGTATATCATTGATCATATCGGAGAGTATGTGCAGAGGGAAAGAAATTGCAACATTTGATTTATCACAAATAATATCTACGTATGTTCCTATTCCAGCAACAACAACAAAAACGAGGCAGACAAAAGACAGGTAACCCTGTCTTATTTAGATAATTTTTCTTGCAACATTGAACTAACTTAAATTGATAATTCCACGTGCAATGATGCCGAACCAGTTGCAACACTTTTCCATCCAATTCCCTTGCCAAATAGTTTTTCAGAGCGAGGGTCTCACAAGGCATGAATCATCCGCAAAATCTTCAAGTTGACTCGAGCTAAAGGCCATTAGCAGAGGAATTGAAAAAAAAAAACAGTTGACCATTTTCCGCAGTGAATTTGTATGAGATCAAGTGTGATCGTTGCGTCATTGAGGTGATCGGCCACAAGCACGCCCGCACTCCTGCAGACTCCCTGATTGATGGAAAGAAAATGTACATGCACATCGTAGATCTGAAAATCCGCAAAAAAACTTCCGACATGTGCGTCAGGCCGAAGGAGGAAGCCGTGTTACAAAACGGCACTGACATGAAAGCCTGTGAATGCAAGATTCGGGGCGAATTCACCCAAGACAACCACCGGGTTTGAATTTCTCCTTCCTTCCTCATTTTTATTTGGCAAAATTCTTTGCCAAGATTTCAAATTGTTTTGGACACTTTTCCGGAATATCTTAGTCACGGTGAAGACAGACTGGTGTATGAAGAAATTAAGTCGTTCTTTGTACAGATTTTTCTACAGCAGTTTTCCCACATGCAATAATGATCGTAAGCATTAGCTACTGTAATTGGATAAGATCCCGAAAAATGATTCCAATTCCTTTCTGCAATTGAAAAAATAATAATGCCCAGACGACCTCCGCACCCGGTGGCTTTGTATGCGAGAAAAAGGGGAATACTTTTGTGTTTTCCAATTTTAAGCCTAAATTCGGCTGCACTAGCTATGTTCAACAAAATAACCAGTTAATCGGAATAAAATAAAAAAAAGAGCTTTCATTAGTCACAAAGAAGTCATGAATATCTCCGAAAAACCCTCAAATCAATCTAGTCAACTTTGGATCTACAAAATCTGCAAAGCCTAATAAATGAATGCTTTAAAAAAATAAAAAATCCATTTGCTTCAAGTTCCCAAGAAATGGGTATTCTTCAAATGACCTATAAAGATCAGAAAATATGCACAAATGATTTTAAATTTAAATTTGAAATTATCATACCCAACATCAATAAAAACTTTGAAAAATTCATAATTCATAGAATCTTGTTCAGCAATTCGTTGGAATCAACGTAGTTATGAGAATAAAGTACTGTAAGCAGTTCAGTATTTATTTTCTTTTCGTCTTATATGGTACAGTATTTCATTATATACATGTTTTATATAGTTTATAGCATACTAAAATGCTTCATAAACAATGTTTTTCCCGCAGGAAATGCCATTAGTGCGTTAAAAAAGCGGCCCAATTTGTTTTGAGCCATTCCATATTCTCCGAAACAGTTATGTAAGAATAAGATTTTTCTGGTTCAACGTGTGGCTATGGAGTTTTTGATTTTGTGCCAAACTTGATTTTGCGAATAATGGTTCATCACGACTTTGGGCGTCACGTTTTCATTTTGAATTTGATTGGAATTCCGATCGATTGATGGGAGTTCCATGTTTCTTTCGGGAATTCATCAATAACTGAATCTTTCTTTCGATGGGCAAAAACTGTCCGACCATATTTGATCGCATGAGAAATTGTTTATGGGTTCATAGAAATATTTAGAGATTCATTGCCACAATCAATATGAAACTCCTTTTCCTCGCTTGAAGTTTCAAACGATGTGGTCTCGTGCTGCTGTTGTCCCCGAAGTCCCGAATCCAAAGCGACGCTGTTGGTTTGAATTCATCGGTAAATATCTGATTTGGCGAGCGAAAACCCAAAAATTCGTTTCTCGAGAAGCTGTCAGAAGTGACGTGATCCTCCATTATACCATTTTGTCAATCTTCATCGCATTGGGAACGATGCTCAACATTTTCTTCTGCTATAGTCTCAGCATGAATAAAGAGCGTCAATCTACGACGATTTCTGTCCAAACAGAAGATCCTCGTAAAGAAAGAGGTAATTGAGCGACGAAATTAGGAAAAGGGATTTTGGAATTATGCTTTTAGTTCCAATTGAAATATTCATCGAACAAGATCTCACCTAGCAACCTCCAACAGTTGAACCAGCGATTATGTTGTTTTTAACGAAATTATATTCGACCAAATTCACAATTATGGCATTTGCATTTTGCATGCGGAATTGAATTAAAATAGTATGAAAATTAAATGGTTCCGGTCAAAGTTATATTAGCAAACATCAAACATGTATTTTAAAAATCTGCAAAAATGTTCTGCGAGCCTCTTCTATATAGGTATCATTTTTATATGCTTCATTTTACTTTGGTGTGATTTTCAAGTCAAAATCACAAAGATTTTCAAGTGGGAATTCAAACCACGTCTTCCATTAATTGCGACTCCAGGCCTTATCCGAGGTTTCCATCGTATATAGTATATTTTCGAGGAAATGCGGCCGATTGAAATTGTGCAATTGAATATGTTGTTACTTTTTGCAGATGTTGAACCAAACACGGAATCCGATGCCATCGTTGTTCCCGTGACGGATACTTCTTTTTCCAACTCAGAAAAAGTGACACCATCAATAAGCATCTTAGCTAGACACAGATCTAGAAAACTGAAGGCGGAAGACAGCGGCACACGTTTAGCTTCGGTAAAGAAGTCTCCTGTGGTTACAAGAGTGACATCTAGGATCGAACGTTTAGATAATTCCGCGGCAGTTCGCGAAAGTTTCCCACCGACTCGCGTCCAGTCCGAAGTAACGACCCGAGAGTCTCCGCAGGGCTCCACATCGGACGATGTGCAAGACATTTCAGCAACGTGGTCATCATGGAAAGACCCGGATTTATTGTTGCTTCGAGCGCCATTTGATGATTCTCAACCGGAAGAATCCAAATCAACAGGAGCATTCACGAATGTTGGGGATGAGCATTCGGAGGACAAGTCCATGACAAGCTCAGACCCTGCTGCTGCTGATGATGATGATGATGACGAAGATCCCAGTGATGCTGTGACTATTCTTTTCCCCGAAAATGACCAGTCGCAGACAAATCACAGTTCTCCTGTTGCGTTTCCCAGCGCTAGAGAAAGGAAATCGCGATTCAGACGATTCCTCGCAGCGATCGGCGGCAGGTAAATCTGATTACGTCCGAATTTGTCCAAAATTCATTGATTTCTTACTTGTTTGTCGTAATTTCCAAGAAGACCACAACTGAGTGAAGAGAAGGATTTCGAAAGACACCCACTGAAGCCGACGGTTGAAATGACCACTCTTGCTTCCAGCAATGCTTTGCCGGACCAGAAGTCATAACACGTAATCAACTGTGGGACGAACATAGTAGTTTTCTCTCTTTTTTCGTTCGGAGAGGAAAGTGATTAATGAAACCTTCTTTAGAAGAGACATTTGCGATAAAAAATTTGCAGAAAATTGAAGCGCAGAAATGAAACCTTTCACTGAGCACATTTAGCCATCTATCTCTGAAATTGATGAAATCGAGTATTAACCTTATGCTAATTCATTTTTTTTTAACCTGTCATTTGTTTTTACACTATACAGTGGACCCTCAGTTGATGAATTCAATTGGTTCCAGACCAAGTGTTTTCAACCCAAAATTTTGTTAATTGAATTTGATTACCCCATAGACTTCAATGGCAAAGAATGTAATTGCTGGTTCTGTGTACCCAAAATACCGATTGTACATTGGATCTAAAAACAAACTTAAACCACCAACTATAATCGAAATATCATGTTTCTGCATCTTATGTGAGCCCAGAATGTTTTTACAGCGTTATATGAAAGTAGCACTGATCAAAACAAAGATAAAAAAGCTTCACATCTAGAAAAAGACACACTTCACAATATACATGTCAGGGGAAAATGAAATTTATTTTTTTAATGCAGCATGTCAAGATAAAATATAAATTTCTCACAATTGGAAAACTAGGAAAACCAAGCACTGAAAAGCAAATAAGCCCCTCACAGAAATCATATACGAATAATAGCTGAAACAAATTTAAAAACACAAGATTAAACATTTTCGAGTGCGAGAAGGCAAGAATTATCATATCAGTGCTTGAATGAATTGTTTTTACTTGGATTATGACATAAATTTCCAGCCTTAAAATCAAATTCTGAATTTTCAAGTTTGGGATTTCTTCCCAGAAAGAAGTTTTTTAACTGAATTTTGGTTTTTTAACTTCGGGATTTTTCCTCAAAACCAAAAGTTTCTCAACTGAAATGGTTGTTAACCAAGAAGTTTTTTAATCAATGGTACACTGCACTTGATATTTCAAAATTGTTTTCCTTAATCAGTTACCAATAAATTCTCATATTTATAAACATGCATCCATTAAATGTTCAAACTACAGTATTGTATCCTAACAGCAAACTGCTTCACAAAGCATTTCAATTTAATTCTCAGGAAAGTTAACCAAGTTAAGATAATTGAATAAATAAGAAACTGCTTATCAATAAAGTACTTCATAAGGTATTTGAAAGATACCTCACTAATTCATTATTTGATCAAAATGCATAAAGAATGTACTATTCAAAAATATTTTCCAAATCTTTTACACATTAAACCACGTTGATCAACTGCAAAGTCACGAAATTTGAAAATATGCATGCTTCCCAGACAGAAGTTTAAACGTTGCCGCCTTTCTATTAATAAATTAACCTTTTCACTGAGCACATACAGTTGTGGAATGTATCTGTGCTACTGTAATAGGTTTGATCATATTTTTCTTCATGAAAACTATGTTCTTCTTAATGAATCTAGGAAAACTTAAACAAGAGAAGATTAATCATGCACCAACACTCCAATTGCAGGCATATAGAAATCATATTTTACGTACAGTGTACGGACAAGTCATTGAACTGCGATCCATTCTCGTATGCTGAACTCTAAAATCTGATGAAGTGCCCTTTGATTCAGTGACGCCTATACAAGTGAGGAAAATAACATTTTCTACCTAACAAGTAGATGATTCCATTGACCAGAATAGAAAGTCAGCGTCTGTACGAGAGACAGAATTCACGCCTCTTGATGATGCGTCTCTTGCAATGAGATGACAGGCCTCGTGCTTCGCCATCAGTACCCCGTGTACCTCATTAAGCCAAAGCGGAAAATGCATCCACAAAATATAATAAAATAAAGTATCGAAGAACCTTTCTCGAAACGTCTGTTGCCACTTTTCATCAGCCACGTGTAAAGATCCCAGTCCAGAAACGCCGCCACGAACACATTTCTGTCAAATGAATATTCGCTCGCGTGATGCAATTTTTTGGATCGACGATAGTTGCTTCACCATCAGGAGTTGACCGAGTTTTCATCCACCTGACTTCATTTTTTATTTGTGTGTTGATGGATTTATATGAAAGTCACTGAATCGAAAGGTTTCACTTGCGCGTTGAGAAAAAACCCGATTCTCTCAGACAAGGTGACTCGGTTGACGAGCTGCAGTCAGTCCTGCGGCTGAAATATTGCTGTCGACGGGGATTTTGACACAAGTACCGAAGTACTTTTCAATCAACTAGTCTTTAAGATGTCCATCCTGCGGCATTTCAACACCCTCATTGATCTCATCAGCCACAGACCGGTACAAATATCATCGGGCAGACGGTTTCACGCATATCCTGGTTTTTTCGAATTTTTTTTTTACATTAAATAAAAACGGAAAGTTAACTAGTGCATACTGAGAAATGGAAAGTACAGTCATTTTAACAAAGCATTTATTATCTGGGACGCTTGTACGAGTTAAATGGCAAAAAAAATATGACTGATGGAAATGTGCCATCGATCAAATTTGGCATCGGTTTTTCATCCGAAAATTCCTCATTTATAAGTGCTGCCTTGATCTTTTGTGGTTAACACACTTTCACCAGTACAATGTTGAATATTTACTGAACGCTATTGACATTTTACAAACAAATGATTTCCTTATTTTTAGATGAATCGTGATGAAGATTCAATAACGCCTGAAACTGATGTCCCTGTATGCGATGAGTATTGCAAAGAACATTCAGTTTAAGAAATTAAGGGGATAACAATTTGTGGAGGTCGAAATTAACTGATGTACGGTTTTTGAAGCATTTTCTGGCTTTGAATTTCAAACGCAGCATTGTGTGTACCACATCCCGAAGTAAAATGTCCTCCCTGATATACAGTATATTATTTTTATGAAACAAAAAAAATTAATAATGGCAGTACGGCGTGATCGTATAATTTTCAAAAGAAATCACACGGAAAGCTGATACCTCTTCAGTAATACTAATGTAGTTATTTTTCGATTTCTAATCGTGTTCTCTTCAATTTACGTTCCAATCCTCCATCGGAACACAAATAAACACCAGAAATATTTGACTCTAGATTTAGAGTTTTAGACGTACTGTAGGAAAACTGGTGAAAAAGACTTTTCGAACTGTCTTATTAACAACCACCAACAAAACTCTGAATTTAAAGTCGGAAGAAGAAAGAAAATTCATATAATTCCTGTGACAGAAGCATCCGTGCTTGAAGATGTATGGATTAACGACGGCTACGATCTGATTCTATTATGCAGGCGAGACATGGATGAAAAATTCACCGTTCGAATCTGTAAGACGCAATGAAGGTATTACATTACTTTCGAATTTCCCAGGGTGAGAAATGCAATGAAAACTTTTGCAAAAGCATTTTCTAGAAAGAAAATTGGACTTCGGATAAGATGGAGAAGACCGTGAAATTCAACATTCAAATAATACTTTTCAAGGTGCATACATTTTATTTGAACTTTTTGTGGTAATTTTTCTGAATGTTACACCAGGTTTCCTTAACGAGCATACCAGCAGTCTGACCTTCAAAACTTTGTATTTTTTAATCTCGGTATAAAATGAGTACCATAATTTGAATGACTCACAAAGCTAACAAATAATGAAGGCAATTCCGGAGTTTTCTGCAAAGCGCGAAATTTTTCCGTAACCAACCAGAAAACCGAGGAATTCATTCCTAGCACGTATTGCGCATTTCCTTGGGGCATTTTCTAGGACTTGGGAATACTTTTCTTATTCCTTTTCTGATGAATTGTAAGCTGGAACTTCCCGTGTTCCGAAAAGCAGCTACGTGTTGTATCATGAAAATGCGAGGTGAGGTCAGCTAAAGTTTTTTTTTCAAACATGTGAATGACAGAAATGCGCAGCTAATGATTGTTTTTGGCAATGCGTTGTTTTCAGCTGTTGTATAAGTTTATAAAACTATTTGTACATTTATTGAGATTTTCGGCATGCTTGCTATAATAGCCCATTCTCTGACTGAAATTAATCCCAAGTCAAGCAGAATTTTAAAAATTTTGGCAATTTATTGATAATTTACGGTTGTTAATAGCCCATTCAAGCATTCGTCGAGTTCAATTTCAATCAATAACTGATTGTTTGAGGATATTCTATCATAGATAGGCAGATTTTCTGTCTATCCTTTCGAAATCATATCCTTTTCTTGTGAACTCCGTGTACCACGCTGCTGTCTGGTATTTGAAGCCCATGCAGAGCTTTCTTTAAAAAAATTCTTCTGAGTTTTCAGTAAAATCAAAGTCTCATAATTTACCCATTCATGGAATGCCCGCATGAAACACTTGAATGCGCATCGAATGTGCGTGCGAACATGTGAATACGTCTGTAATTATGCACCAAATTCCGGTCAGGGACGCATTCCCATCTGGAGTGGTGGTGGGTAACAGGACACATGTGATGCAATGCATAAGCCTGGCTTTCAGAAGAACAATGTGCTGTTTGCACTTTCTTGCCTGAGACTTTTTCCTCGTTTCCAGCGGTATTTTGTGCGCAACACAGGACGAGCTGACAGTCTAATGTGTTTACTCGACAGTATGGGTCGCAACATTCCTTTATTTTGCTCATAAACAAAAGGAATGGCCTTTAGTTAAGATGGAATAACTTGAAACATATTCATATTCATTTAAAGTATTACTGTACACGCGTTTGCGAGATATTTTCCCATATTTCTGCTCATGTTAAAAAAATTTGAATTTTGAACAAACGATTTTCAGGTTTTGAAATTCCTTTGTAAATTATCCAGCGTAATTCAGTCGGTAACATGCTGATTTTTTTAATGCGAAATTTTTTTCCAAAAACTAAGAGACTTCCGGTGAAANCAATGAAAACTTTTGCAAAAGCATTTTCTAGAAAGAAAATTGGACTTCGGATAAGATGGAGAAGACCGTGAAATTCAACATTCAAATAATACTTTTCAAGGTGCATACATTTTATTTGAACTTTTTGTGGTAATTTTTCTGAATGTTACACCAGGTTTCCTTAACGAGCATACCAGCAGTCTGACCTTCAAAACTTTGTATTTTTTAATCTCGGTATAAAATGAGTACCATAATTTGAATGACTCACAAAGCTAACAAATAATGAAGGCAATTCCGGAGTTTTCTGCAAAGCGCGAAATTTTTCCGTAACCAACCAGAAAACCGAGGAATTCATTCCTAGCACGTATTGCGCATTTCCTTGGGGCATTTTCAAGGACTTGCGGAATACTTTTCTTAGTCCTTTTCTGATGAATTGTAAGCTGGAACTTCCCGTGTTCCGAAAAGCAGCTACGTGTTGTATCATGAAAATGCGAGGTGAGGTCAGCTAAAGTTTTTTTTTTTTCAAACATGTGAATGACAGAAATGCGCAGCTAATGATTGTTTTTGGCAATGCGTTGTTTTCAGCTGTTGTATAAGTTTATAAAACTATTTGTACTTTTTTTGAGATTTTCGGCATGCTTGCTATAATAGCCCATTCTCTGACTGAAATTAATCCCAAGTCAAGTAGAATTTTAAAAATTTTGGCAATTTATTGATAATTTACGGTTGTTAATAGCCCATTCAAGCATTCTTCGAGTTCAATTTCAATCAGTAACTTCTTCTTTGAGGAAATTATATCATAGATAGGCAGATTTTATGTCTATCATTTCGAAATCATATCCTTTTCTTGTGAACTCCGTGCTACCACGCTGCTGTCTGGTATTTGAAGCCCAGAGCTTTCTTTAAAAAAATTCTTCTGAGTTTTCAGTAAAATCAAAGTCTCATAATTTACCCATTCATGGAATGCCCGCATGAAACACTTGAATGCGCATCGAATGTGCGTGCGAACATGTGAATACGTCTGTAATTATGCACCAAATTCCGGTCAGGGACGCATTCCCATCTGGAGTGGTGGTGGCTGGTGGGTAACAGGACACATGTGATGCAATGCATAACCCTGGCTTTCAGAAGAACAATGTGCTGTTTGCACTTTCTTGCCTGAGACTTTTTCCTCGTTTGCAGAGGTATTTTGTGCGCAACACAGGACGAGCTGACAATCTAATGTGTTTACTCGACAGTATGGGTCGCAACATTCCTTTGTTTTGCTCATAGGCAAAAGGAATGGCCTTTACTTAAGATGGAATAACTTGAAACATATTCATATTCATTTAAAGTATTACTGTACACGCGTTTGCGAGATATTTTCCCATATTTCTGCTCATGTTAAAAAAATTTATTAAAACTTGTTTGCTAAAAGTCCAAAACTTTAAGGAAACATTTAATAGGTCGCATTAAGTCAGCCATTGTACGACTAAAAAAATTACGCTTTAAAAAAAGGTTTTTGATTCTCTGAAGGCCACTTTATTTCACAGAAGAAAGTTCGTGGTTTTATCTTACTTTTAAAAAAAATTACTCTCTAAATTTTGCAATTGTTTTCTTTTTGGAATACACAGTTCTGCACAGTTGTCTTCCGACATTCCAATCTGCCTTGAAAGCATTTCATTTATTTTCGAAAATATTCCACACCTAATTCCCATTTATTATGCGTCGCGCTTCGGATTCCAATTTTACGCTATTTCTTCATAGGCACTAACTCAGAGAATTATATTCAAACAATCGTCGCACTACTGTTCGATAGCAAATGTGAATGCTTCAACTGATTTATAGAAAAAATAAATAAACTAACACGATTCAATTGAGGCTGAAGAAATATCGGAAATAAATTAAAACGCGTCATGAATTCTCTGACCGAGAATCAAGATGCACAAGTGAGGGTGTGTAACACCAACATTTACGCAAGACAGGCACTCAAGTCTTCACTCGTCTCTTCAATCATACAAGACTACTTCCGAAACATGTTTGGATGATGCTCATCATCGATTCCAAATTTCTTCAGTGGTATAATTATATATACGGATGTCGAGAGCTCTGTCAGTCTATTTGCTGACGTAATCGTAAAGACTTAGGATATAATGACGATTCAGAAAAAATAAACTTTTTCGAATTGAAAATGTCAGGTTATTTTCATTTCCCCGCAGAAACTGACCACACGGAATCGCTTTTCAGAAACCATGATACTCTCACCAGCAGGGAAATGCACTCGCCCTCTTGCTGGTTATTACGCAGTCGGGGGTGACAGCTGGAACCGACGAACACATATTGTGACACAATCTGCACAAAAATTAAATACATGGGGAAAAAATAAACAGCGATCCCGCTTCTTGTTTTCTAGCCTTACTCAAATTTTCATCCCCGATAGAATTATCGGATCGCATTCATCTAGCTTTAATGAACTGGAGACGTACAGCAGCCGAGAACGGTATTCCTACGGTGTTGCAGATGATGAGTTCCTGGTATATACTGGTTTAGGCAGAAATGAAGAGGAGGACGTGAAGGAAACAATGCACACACAAAAAAAAGAATAAGTCGCATCTGTCTGTTGATTAGTCATAACCGGAAGGATCACATACTAAAAAAAAAAAAGAGCAATCGGGCCAAATTGCGTATTCTTCCGCGTCGCTGGATGAAATGCCCGTTCGAGGCATGTAGTATGTATGCACGGAAGCGGCGTGATTCTGCCGCGATCAGCATTCTACTTAACAGCTGGTCTTGCCAAATCCCCACCGAGTGAATTGGCCACAGATATAAAAGCTTAGTGGGATGCAAGCATTGGACCATTCGAGAGCAACAGTCGTTTCAGTGCAGTGTTTCCTCCCACATTTTTTTTTTAAATAGCCCCATAAAATTAGCCGTTGACTTTTTGATACCCTTCCCAAAAAAATTCTACACAAGCGAAGTACAGAGTGAAAATGTCACAGAGCAGAATTTGTGCACTTTCACAAGTTATAGAGTTCAATGTCTCATCCGAGTCTGCAATTGCGTTTTCTGGGGGTTGAACAGCAAATACAATTTCCACAAAATATATGTAATGTAAATGAAAAAAATTCAAAGAGCTACATTTATAAAATATCAGCAGCTTCGAATATTTCGGAAAGTTTCAAGAATAAGTGAGATATCGAGCATCGCATTTTAAATATTCAGCTCACAGAAAATCAATCAGATCTGCTAAATTCTATTACCATCATGAAGGATGCCAATTTTTGGTCCACGTAGCATGCTCATAGATGATGACAAACTTTCTCAAGCAACAGTGTAAAATATTCCAGGACTTTGAATTTCTGGCTGCATTTCCATAGAGTGCGAAAAAATCAAACATGCGATCCCTTGGGACTAAAGCATAAATCACCTGTGCGTTTTTTTTTTTATGCAGGTACAAAGTATATTTCTTACGTACATCTAATTCCAATAAGCAGCTCTCTTTCATACAGAAACAGCATAGAAATTGCAGTCAATTTTGAATTTGAGTAAGCAGATGTTTTCTGCACATCTCAATGCCTCGCAAAAAATCCGATGAATATTCAAGGATATTTTTGTTGTTGAAAATAGCCAGTCTACGCTTTCCAAATTTCGTGCGAATATTAAAAAAAAAAGACTTGGAGTCCGACTTTTCCTCTTTTGAAAAATAAATCTTGCAATGAAGGTGGTGAGTACTGGCCTTCGCGTGCTAACAACAAGTCGTGTTCATTATCACCCGTATTGAAAGTTTGCTGTTGGCTCAAGTGACTCTCAGCTGGAGGTTCAATGCTGAATTCTGAAAAGCTCATTCCGAAACTCATTTCTGAATAATCATGAAGCTTCTATTCTCATCAGGACGAGGACCTCTGAAAATGACGCGGTCCAGAGTGATTTCTCGCGTTTCTGCAATAATTCTTCTGTGTTTCGCTATCGTAGCAGTTTCATCCTCCGAAGAACGCCAACGTCGCAGGGCAGCACGTAACGGTATGTCAAAGAAAAAAATCCCATCTCAAAAACTTAGTACTGCATACCTTAGTTTTTTTTTCAAGTACGGATAATGGAACCCTATTGTTCTTACCGCAGGAGATTATGGAGACAGCTTCAGCAAAGGTTTCTACTCGAGCCCACGCAATCCAAAGCGACTTTCCTCTCCGAGTCCCTTTGGGAATACAAAAAGCCCCTTTGGCGACTTCGGATTTTATCATCGGGACGGCGTAGAGGCCGCCGGAGGCGCCCCAGCAGAAGAAGAACATCCACCAAATGACTCCGAAAGCGACCACCTTTCCGAACCGTCAGGCGATAGTCAAGATGTCTACCATGAGGGAGAAGAAAACAGTAAACGCCCGGGTAAAGCTGGCGGCGGCGGAGGAGGAGGAGGTGGAGGCGGCGGTGGCGGCGGTGGTGGTGGCGGAGGAGGAGGAGGAGGAGGTGGAGGAGGACGTGGAAAAAACAAGAAAAACGGCGGCAAGCGCGGAAAGGGTGGCAAACGCGGCCAGGGTAATCAAGGACAGGGTGGTCCAGCTTCCGAGGAAGAAAGTGGACAAGGACAAGGTCCCCCGGAGGGAGAAGAACAGGGCGGCTGTCAGGAGGAAGGAGGCTGTGGTGGCGGCGGCGGCGGAGGCGGTGGTGGAGGTGGAGGAAAGCGCAACAAGAACCGTGGAAACAAGAAGAATAAAAATCAAGGAGGAGGAGGAGGCGGCGGCGGCGGCGGCGGTGGTGGTGGAGGAGGAGGTGGTGGCGGCGGCGGCGGCGGCGGCGGCGGCGGTGGAGGCGGTGGTGGCGGTGGAAAGAAAAACCATTCAGGTGTCTCTGAAATGCACTTCAAACTCGGTCCACCAAAGAAAGTTTCACATCCCTCAGGAAGCGGTTCGGGTGAATACAAGAAAGGAAAGAAGGTATTTCACATTTTATAAGTCTTGAAATTCCAAAATTGAATGCTAGAAATTCAAATTTCTTAGCATGGCAGAAATAAGCAAAATAATAATTTTTCCCCCTCAAATTATAACAGCTGAACGATTTGCCCACATTTCAGAAAGTTTAGTTTCCAGAAGAGCATAATAATGCTAAATTTTTATAAGTTTGTCGTCAACCCGGTTTTTACAGTCGGTGAAAGTCCCTTACGAATTCAACTACAACGTGAAGGATAAAAAGGGCAACTCTTACGGGCACCAGGAAACGAGCAGCGGAAAAGGAGTAAGTGTCCGTTTTTTATGCATATTTAATGGTTATTCAAAAATATGTCTCGTCAAATACAGGTATAGTAATAACGAATCCTAAATCATCCTCATTTTTACAGGTCAAAGGAAGTTACCACATTAAACTCCCCGACGGAAGATTGCAGAAAGTATCCTACAAAGCCGATCACAAGCAAGGCTTCGTCGCCAATGTGAAATATGAAGGCAAGGCTCAACATCCAGGACCTGGAAAGAAAGCAGCAGGTGGATATGCCGACAGCACTTTGGGGGATCACGAGCAAAACGACTACGATGACAGCAATAATCAGCACGCCGGGGAGGAGAACAGTGACAGCGGCGAAGGCCGGTCTTTGGATCACTGATGCAACACTGATCGATCAATATGACAATTGATCACTCAGTAGTCAGTCCTCATTCAGATGAAGAATCCCCACATGATGAATAACTTGTAAAATCATATTCTCGCTCTTCTCTTTTACGAAAACGTCTATTTAAAAAATGCAAATCTCTATTCATCGTTGAACCCTTCGAGCGCAGCTATAATTCTCCCAGTATGTTAGGCCCGAGCAAAGATAAGTTTTAATTATTGACATCCTCGCGATAACTCAATTTATTGCAAGTTTCCAAAATTTACTTGAAAGCAGCTTCATTCAAGCCCATCTTTAATGATCTTCACGGAAGTCCTTCCTCTTTTACTCTTCAGAACATGAACTGGAAAATCCGAAAAATTCTCCTCAAAAAATGATGAGTGAGTCACAAACTAGTCTTGCAGGCTTTTAAGCCGAGAAATTGTCCATCTATAGATACTAAACTATAAAAATTATTTCTTGGTGCATAGAAACATAATGTCTGTGCACTTGTGCAGTATTCCAAATAACGGAGATATTACTTGTGATACGCCGAATGGTTTATTGTAAATCACTCCCGTTGTTCTCGTTGCGATATTTTTATTTTGTTAAATCGTACGCGCGGCTGAATGGTTGTTGAAAATTTTTCTAGTCGACATTTCGATGCGATTGTTGTGCTAGTTTTTTGTTTCTTGAAAAAAAAGCAATAAATTTCTTCATATATGTGAATCTATTTCAGACTTGAATTCATTCTGGAAATACTCTCTCATCTTGCGCAAGAGAATGAAGACCATCTGCGAGGTCTCAGGCGTCCCAGCGCAGGGAAACATAATGATTTATCGGATGGGTACTCATTACAGAATTTCATCCCTACTGTTGCAGTATATGCATGTTTAATCAGAGTTCCAGAGAGAAATTCCTTTCCAGACGAGGATTATGTTTCTGCGAAGACTAACAGTAACTCGTTCAGATGGTCTCGAGGCATGAATATTCCAGACTGCAAAGCGAAGTCCGTTTAGATCCGAAATTGTTCTGGCTAATAATATTTAAATGATTGCTTTTAGCTTTAAAATTACCAAAGTAATCAATTACAAGGCTTGATCGAGATGCAAGACTCTGGAACTTTTTTCTCGGCAATTAATCTCCTTCAATATACACCATATTCGAAAAACGAAGTGCCAAAATGACTTCATATTCGACTATAGGCTTAAATTAGTTTATATTTTGTTGGAAATTCCAGAGAAGTTTCATTCAACTTTATAAAGTTTTTAGGCAGTTGAATGCTTGAAAAGCTCTTGTCCTTGGACTTTGAAAATCCTCCATATCCTTTTTACGCAAACGTTATCCTGAGAACTGTTGAAGCGATTGGAAAAGCTGTGATCCAGATTCTTATTCAGCTTATTATTTTCTTTTCAGAAATACATTTACAGATTCATTGGAATTTTTAAATAAGGAAAAATCTGTTGTCTGCGGATTCTCCGAGAATCATTTCACATGCAGTTTCCGGGGTGTCACCATCGTGCAGTTGAAGAAACCCTGATCTATATAATTATTCAACTCGTTGCGTTGATAGATAATCACGACGAGCTAATTGTGATATTGCTTTTAAAATCAGGGGTTTCAATGAAGGCTTTTTCAGAGTGCTCGGATCGACTAAATGCTCCATATAATTTCAATTGTCGACAGGGTTATTTATCAATTGGTACAAACTTGCACGGACTCAAACGGTATTTTCTCCGAGTTTTTGCATCGAAATTAGCTGGAGAAGTTTCTCCGAGGCCGACAGACAGACAGTCCAAGACAGAGCAAAAACAAAGAACCAACAAAGGCATGCTGGAACCCAATTCCGACCCGGAGAGGACGGGCATCATTTTATTTCGGCGCATTTTCCTGCGTGTCCCACCCCCGCGTTTGCCCGGGAAGGGGATATATCTGTACAGAACGAAGCGAAGGAGGCCCTGCTGTCGTCAGCCTGTTGCGCGCCCGAGGGGGAAACGCGGCGGGGGTATCCGGCGGTGCTCTTCGAGAGGAGTCGATCCCAGTGCCAGACAGTGCTGGGTCAAATACCCCGACTTGACCCGAGCGAGGAGGAGGAAAAGAAAAAAAAAGGTTTTTTTTCTCGAAGTGAACTCAGTTTAATTTTATAATTTGTTTTTCGGCTCTTCGCTAAATAGAAGCGAATAATAGCCCTTGCTTCAGAAATAAAATAGCCCTTGCGAGGAGGAAAAGACGAAAAAAAAAGTTTTTCGAAGTGAACTCGGTTTAATTTTATAATTATTTTTTTTTGGTTCTTTGCTGAATAGAAGCGAATAGCCCTTGCTTCAGAAAAAGTCGTGAAAATGCATTATTGAGAAGATTGAAAGGCTTGCTCGTGGATTTTTTTATAAAGAGCCAGTAGCTTGAAATTACATTGCTATCTAGAACCTTTACCTGTGTCAAGTATGCCTCTTTATGTAGAATTTTTTTTCGTCCCTGTAAAAATGTCATTACAAATAATGCATTATTAAAAGTCTCTTATTTGAAAGTTTTTCTCCTCATACCTTCATAATTCGACTTTCCAGAAGGTCTCTCAGCTATTATTTTATTGAAATAGGATATTAGAAAATCACGAAAAATGTAACGTTGTGTTTTGAAAGGAAGTAAAAACTATTGGGCAAATTAAAAAAATTAAAGTGACCGCGGTTTATTTTTAGAACTTTCTGTTTTGCTCTTCCCTTGATGATCGGAAATATTTATCGGCTCTTTACCTGTGAAGCTGCGATCAAACAGCACTGAATACGTTTTTTTTAAGTAAAAATTGCAGTCGCGCTGCTTTACAAAAAACGGTTTCGATCGTGTGCTGACATTTTTGAATTTCTCACTTATTTTGTCTACAGCTGAGTTCGTTGACCCTCTTGCTTTAGGAGCTATTTCCAGCAGTCACTTTTGTAACAGATAGACTGAAATTCAATTTATAATATCAACCCAGTATAAACTTGCCCATAAAAGTTTTACTAATAGTAAGGAGGATATCTTACCTGTTTAAATGCTTCACACCACACCGGAAGTTAATGACACCGGAAGTTATGACAGCCGCACCACAAAGTAAACTTAAATAAAAATGTTTTGCACTTTCGGAGGCGGTGATTCTTCTCTCTTAAATCTACTTAAATTGTCTTGTCCTTCGCGGCTTCTATAAGGTAGGATCCCGATTTAGAATTAGAGCTGGAAAGATGAAGGCTGGAGAACCTCAGCAGCGATATTCTTTATGCAAAAAGTTTTCCTCACGCCCAGAAAAGCTATGAATATGCAATGTAACTTCGATTGAAGCCTTGAGAATTAACGTTTTATTCGGGATAATCAAAACACAAAAGATCAAAATGCCACAAATGGCGTACCTAAATAACCTGCCGTAATTAAGAATAGCATTCTTTATGATTTCAGAAGTTTTCTATAGAAATAAAAAATACGTTACGAAAGGGAATCAATTCGTAATCACTTCGAAGCCTAAATAATTTCAAATTAAATTAGACACCTACTCAGGATATTGCATTTTCGCCTTCAATAACGTGAACTATCTCTTTTCGGACCAGTAGAAGTTAGTGTTATTTTATCAACTGACTACGTGACTAAAAGCTCTAATATATGTTACTTGTGCTAATAAAATTTGCAGTACATAGTATCATTCAATCGAAGATAAGCTCCTCTACAATGATGGGCAATATAATTAAATTCGTCTTGGTACCTCTTTGAATACTATTGAGAGGAACATAGATAGATAGAGAGAGAGTTTCTATTTTATGTCAATGATGCCATTTCAAAGATTTTGAATTCATTTTGCGAAGTGAATCGCACTCGAGGACGTTTTCGCGTGTTCTTTTTGCAGGTCCGGGATCAAACCGAGCGTTTTTTGCTCTTATCATCAAAACTCAAAAGCATCAGTATTTTTAAACTTAACGGTGAATATAGCACTCATTTTTCCAGCAGTCGAAAAAAACCTGGAGCATCGGCAAAGCTAATAAAAACCATATTCATGGAATCTAATTCCCAGGAACAAAACACTCATGCATTCCGGTCGGAAATAAGTTGCCCATCCTGTCTCGCAGTTTCTCATCAGCACGCGTCTTTCACAAGTGGCATGCAAAAAGGAGGCTTTGTAGAATAATGTTCGCTGTTCGCTGGTGAAACATAACCGACGTCAGTTGGAGCAATTTCAATTCTCGCTCTCTCTCTCTCTCTTCCCTCTATTCATTTTTTTTTTGCACAATAGAGCACGAGCTGTGCGACAGTGAAGAAGCAAGCATACACAACGAGGCGGCGATGTCGTTCGCAGCTGAACGGAGCTCATCATCAACAGCAGCAGCGTCGGGCGCTGCTTTTGCTGCTGCTCCACCAGCAGCGGAATCCTGTCCTGCATGGAAAACGAAGTCTTCGCTGTTTGTAAATCGCCTGCTTCGAACCAAGGATCCCAGTGACCTGGATTCCCCAGACGAACAGGGTCCACAGCGAACATCCCTCAAAGTGATTACTACTTCATCTTGCAAGGAAGGCCTCGCCCCACGAGCATTGAATCTTAACGCATCTTCTCACCTCTGTTTTTCCCTCGCGTAATACTGAATCTCCGAAAATCGCTAGCAAGTCTTCATCATTGAGTTCACTCGAATTTTCTCGTAGGGCAGACGCAAGATATTTCCGTCAAAATGTAAAAAATAGGATTCCAATCCATGCGTTTCATCCACGAGTGAAAAAAAAAGAACAATGGAGTTTTTGGGAGGTTTATGCGATGAAAACTTCTTTGAAAAATTACGGTTCACAGGTCTGATATGTGTACATCAGGGAAGCGTGGTGAAAAAGTGTAAGCGCTTTTTTGTTGTAGATTACTGTATTGGCATTTGAAGAGGATTTTTTAAAAACTTATTTGAAAAATAACGGGGCACAGGTCTTATATACAGGGGAGCGATGTGCGAAAGTATGAACGGGTTTTTTCTAAAGATCAATGATCTGTTCTTTACAATTATATGAACTTTTCTTTTATTTTCGAACATTATTCTAATATTTTCGAAATTCGTAATGTGTGCTTGAGAAAAAGTGCTTTGTGGCATTTTCAATGTTTTAAATGGCACAATTATGTCCAAAAACTCACCGTAAAAGTGAATTTTCGGTTTCATCCAAATTTTCTCGTGGATCAGGAGCCTCTTCAATTAAGAAATTTGGACCGAAAATTGTGTACATATATGTCAGATTAGGAGTTCAAAATCTTGAAAGGCGTTTAATTTTTTCAAAAACGTTATATTCGTATGCACATTGTGGTGCATATGCTTTACCGTACTTACGAATACAGATTTTTTTTTTAAAGAACTTGAACATGAGCTATTCAAGTTTGTGCATACTTAGAGAAAGGCGGCTTGAAAAATATTCAATGTGGGCAAAAACCGCCAGAAAACTTCATTTTCGAGTTGAGACGAGAAAATGTCCATAGTTCACCATGTAAACCTTTTTACAGATGCTGGCAGGAAGAAATTGGATGCAAATCATGCATTTATGGGTAAAAATCGTTTTGAAGTGGAATTTTTTTTTCATGCAACTTTTTTTTGCACAAGTCAGGGTCGAGGTTTTAAACAAGGGTCACTGGGTACGTGAGTAAATAAGGCCTTCTTCAAGGAAAGAACTTCAATTTCTTGCGAAATCGCATTTAATATTAAATCCCGGCATCTCAAGTTCGAGAGGAAGGAAAAGCAAGTGGATTTTTTCATCGCAATGAGTCAGAAGTGATGAATAACTCTGGCAATTTAAACTCGTGAATGTCAGGGATTCTGTTTGATCATTCCTTCATGTAGAATATAATTTGTATATAAATAATCCAGAGATAGCTCAGTACAGTCGAAAGTGGGATTAAAGCTTTAAATCGCCTATAAGCTCCGCTTCAATTTATGTAAACCCAGAGCTTTATTTGTAAAGTTTTGGAAAATTGCATGAACTTCGCAATCCCAGCTATGATAACCATCATAATTCCGGGAAATCTCCGCCCCCATTATACCCATATAAGTATGATCAATTGAATCACGCAGAGAAGGATTTTAAATGTCCGAAAAGGGGGTTTCTTGCATCATGAACCAACGACTGGAACACGTCATGGTCTCACGCAATGATTTATATTAGTTTTTCTATTTTATGGTGCTTGTGCCGTCTAGTATACTGTATTTCACTATTTGCTTCTTTCTTACACGAGGTTTAAAACGAATAATCGCGTTACAGTTGAAATTTCTGGGATGATACCGGATTTTTTATTTCGGAAGAATCGTGCTCTATAAGAAACGAATTATTTTTAAAGTATCAACAGAACAAATTGGGTGAATTTTTTACATGACACAAAAATGCTTTCAAATGATCGCATTTCCAGTCCAACTGAAACCGTTTAAAGATTAAATGTGATGATCGATTGTGATGAAAAAGGACAGATCATTATTCGAAGCCCTGAATAAAGAAATGAGTCAATTAGAAAAGGATTGATCTAATATGCAAATTATCCACAACTTTTTTTTTTGGCTTGTAATGACATCTTCGCATAATGCCTCAGTGAAAAGCTTTTTTGTAACTGGGGTTCTTTATTCCAAGGTTTTATTGCATCTGAAATGAGCAACCATCACTCGAAATAATAATACGGATTACTTGAAAATTTAGCACCGGTGTGGCAGTCAGGAGCGTCCGCCGTCCGGACTGTCCGGCCGGACAGTCCCGCCTAGTCAGGACCGTCCGGTCGGACATTCCTGCCGCCGTCAGGACTGTCCGGGCCCCAGTCAGGAGGGTCCGGCCCCCAGTCAGGAGCGTCAGGTCCCCAGTCAGGGATGTCCGGGTATAAACAAAAATCGCTGTGCAACTTCTTCTGAATTTGGTCTGGTAAAAGACTTTGCTTCAATCCATTCACTGAAGTATCTTTGCATTAGCAGCGGCTGATGACTGGGTCAAAGCATGTCCTGGTATCAGCTGCTGCCTATGACTGGTTTAAGGCATGTCTTGGCATTGATTCATCACCATTGAGAGGTGGCACACATGATGTACATGCTTGTGTGGAAAGATAGGTATAAATGGTCCCCCTTTTGGGCCTTTGGTTGTAGTCCTTTTTGAGATTTTTCCTGTATTTGGATGTCTGGGTGTTAAAAAGGTTGCAATTCAAAAGAGTATTCAGCAGTCAAAAAAGTGTTGTTAGTTTTGCAAATTTCAGTTTTGAAAGGTTGGAGACTTGAGCTGGCCAGGCTTGAACTTAATTCTAAAGTGAAATACCCAGTGCTGGTTGACATCCAGAGAGTGCGTTGGAGATTTGTGTCTTCCTTCCACAGGAGAGTTGGTTGTAAGCTTGTTGTTTGTGATTGATTTCACAAAGTACCTTTTTGATCACAGTGTGTTAGGTCATTCCAAGTTTTCCAATTCTTGAGTGCGCATGCAAATTTACAATTTGATTCGGTTTGACCAAAGGTTGGTTCTTTCCTGAGTGTGATTTCTCCATTGTTTTGAAGGAGAATCCAGTTCCATGTAAATTTCCAAATTTGAAATCCAAAGTCCATGGAGTATTGCTGTCTTAAAGGCTCCCATTCATCATTCAAAAAAGTTTGTAACCATTCTACACAAACCTTGTTGGCGTTCTGTATCTGTGAAACCAAAGGTTGCTCTGTTCATTTGAATACCTTCCTGTAGTTATGGACATTGGATCTTTTGGACCAATTACCAATTTATTCCGTTCAGTGGGAGTTCTCCGTTGTATCAAAGGAGACTCATCCATAATCGCAGTATTCCCATGCAGGGAACCCCAATTTTAAAAGATTTAGTCCCGGTGTGGCAGTCAGGAGCGTCCGCCGTCCAGACTGTCCGGCCGGACAGTCCCGCCTAGTCAGGACCGTCTGGTTGGACATTCCTGCCGCCGTCAGGACTGTCCGGGCCCCAGTCAGGAGTGTCCGGCCCCCAGTCAGGAGCGTCTGGTCCCCAGTCAGGGATGTCCGGGTATAAAAAAAAATTGCTGTGCAACTTCTTCTGAATTTGGTCTGGTAAAAGACTTTGCTTCAATCCATTCACTGAAGTAATCACATACCATAATAATGCCAGTAAAACCACTGTCAGTAGGAACTAGTTTAGGGAATTAGGGAATTACCAGCTCCCTCATGTGCTGCCTTCAAGTAATGCTGTTGGTCTTCTTTTTTGAAAATAACCCTTAAATATGTGGGTTCTTTGGCCTTTTTCACTTCAGCGTATCTAAATAATAAAAAGTATTGGCTTATAAACTGGGATCCAGCTTGCAAATGTTTTTGAAAAAAAAACACTTGACAGTTTTTTAAATAATAAGTTGGCATGGTTCTAAATTAAAAGCACTCAAGATTATGTAAGCATTCCAGCTAATAAACATCACAACAAATTATGTTTGTCAGCTAAAAGCACATCTCACAAAAAAAGATATTTTTTTCCAAAAGTTTCTAAGAAATAATCCAAAACTGTGCCTTACCATTCTTACAATAAAGCCATTGGAGGGAATTTTATGAAAAAATATTCTCATGTTCTTTGTGCATGTAAGTACACTTTTTGGCTTCATTTAATGGAATTACTATTCTAATGATATTTGAAAAATAAAAAAATTATTACTTGAAATTCAACTGGTTATTCAGCATCACATAGGAAGCTGTTGTACATTGGAGCACCCTCTTCTCATTACAGTATTGCTTTGCACTTCCTCATTGTACCTTCCTTCTTCCAAATAGACAATGATCTTCTTACACATTTCTTCATATTGTTTTGCAGCCATTTTTAATGATTAAGTTGATTTAAAAGTTAATATTGGTAGGAAGATCCTTACTGAAGAATTTTGAATGAAAAATTTTATTAAAATTTTTATTAAAAATTTCTTGCAGGTAAAACCTTCAAGATTTTCAATAACTTTCATCATTTAACATGCTTTCAACCACTGTCTAAGTAGTTCTGTACAATTTCATTTGTAAAACCTTCATAATATTGGATTTTCAATCCCGGACGCTCCCGACTGGCGGCAGGACGCTCCCACCTGGGGGTCGGACACTCCGGACCAGGGGTCGGACGCTCCCAACTAGGTGAGAGTGTCCGGCCGGACGCTCCTGCCTACCCGGACGCTCCCGACTCCTACACCGGTCTGGCGGCAGGACGCTCCCACCTGGGGGCCGGACACTCCGGACCGGGGGTCGGACGCTCCCAACTAGGTGAGAGTGTCCGGCCGGACGCTCCTGCCTACCCGGACGCTCCCGACTCCTACACCGGGGCAAAAGTCATGTTCAAGCAGATGATGAAAAATAAACGCGTTCGCAATCACAGAAACGATTAAAACAAAAGCTAGACACTCCAATGCTACAATTGAACCTTGATGACTTGATTTTTTTTCAAGTTCCTCTCTGGATTCCCTTGGAAACCATGCATTAAAAACCTCTGGAACTCAAAGTATTTCCCTCCAAAACCTCTGTGACTGGAGTTTTCTGAGGCCATCAGGCTTTCATTTTCTCAGCACAGGAAAGAGAAAGGCGATACAATAAAAAGTAACTATGTTTTTTTAAAGGAAGTGAAAGACTAATTAGGCAAATGAACCCACGCCTCCAAGTTCAGCATCCTGTCAACTCATTCAACAAACAAACCAAAAAGAACAATCTGAAGCCCAGAATATCATGATTAAGTATTTCCCGCAATTTCTCACAACAAAAATGCTTGTTTTCCGAATCAAAATCTCCCCAATATAATTTGAAACTTCTCAAAGTCAAAACCTCCCTATAAGTCGAATCTTTTTGCTGGTCCCTTGAAATCCTGTTCTGAGAGATTTGAAAGCAGTTTTTATTTTTTGGCAGAGATGCTTGGACACATTGGATCTCACTTCCTTGGGAGTGGGAAGTTGCGTCGGCACAGGAATGTACCTTGTTGCAGGGATGGTGGCGAGGCGAATCGCCGGACCAGGAGTGATACTGTCCTTCATAATTGCCGCTATTGCGTCAATTTTTTCCGGTGAGTTCTCCGAAGTTTTACTGTATTTTCTCCTCAATTATTCGTATTGCTTTTTTTTTCTGCGACACGGACGATCAACGAGCTCTTCTTCCGCTAAATTGCGCTTTCATGCGTGTAATGCGTTTCCTCTGTAGCCCGTCTTTCATCCGAAAACCGATTAGACACGGTGTTGCCTCGGTCAGAACATTTCAGCGAACTTCGCTAACGTTATTTCACTCATTTGATCAGAAGGCGTCAATTTCGTTAACGGGATAAAAGCTTTGGGAACTCAAGGGAATCATCGTAAAATAATATTCGTAGAATCACTCCACAGCACATATGTTCGATTTGTGAACGTTCGAGGTATAAAATAAGGTTGATTTTGCTCAGTGCAATATTGCACGAGTATACGTTCTACGCAGAGAAGACAGGGATGCGAGAAAAGTTTTGCTCAAAATGTTCTGACTTCAGTTATGAAGGCCATCTATCAAATTTGATACAAATGTGAATCCTCGTGAGCGAAATGCAAATCGGAGATCCATCAGCAAGCATTGATTTCTTAAAAACATGAACTCAGACTTGGCATTTAAAATTCAAATGGAATTTTTCCATTAATTCACTTCGCTCTATTGTTCTCGCCGAAAATGACTCGGAAGACATTCTTGTGCCATCATTCATCTGAAGCAGTCTTCCCTTTGTGTTGCACTTGTTTTTTTGGTGTGGAAAATTATGACAGGTCAGCGGAAGTTTCTTTGTCTCATGCCATCATAAAACAATAAAGACTCATGCATTTGGTAAGAAATTTAGTTTCGCTGATGATTATTTTTTGCAAATAAAATGCTAATGTTCTCTATAGGACGAAAACATTATCATGACGATGGCTCAATCAAGTTCAAAATACACTATTCAAAATCGCCGAGAAAAAAAATTCCGCCATTTTAAAAGTTCAAAATTGTTATGGATACAATTGATACAATACAATTTATACAATTAATACAATCTTCCGAATACACTAATCTGGCCGTGAAAGTTGGAAAATTGTTGTCTGAATCTGGATATATGACGTTTAATCTCAATTATTCAAGCTCAAGTTCGTTGGAAAATCGAAGGTCGTAACATTCGAGTTTTTTTTTCAGTTGGGTAAGGGATTCAGACGACACCTAAACATTACATGACAGGAAGTCGGACTTGAAAGCCAGACACGCCCATATTTTATTTTCTTAAATTTGCAATAAAGGTCGGAATATAAGATTATATAAACGACTATCTAAATGATTCAAAAATGGGTTGTGTGCGAGGTAAAAGTGTCGCTTTTTTTTCAAATTCTTTTTGCTTTGTTTTTGGAAGCGAGTGCGTGACAAGAATACTGTATGTGAATTTGCATGGTGTTCTTTTCTCTTCCTGCGCCATGTATATACTCATCATCACAGGTGCGTGTTATGCGGAGTTCGGGGTTCGAGTGCCACACACGACCGGGTCTGCATACATGTACTCGTACGTGACTGTGGGGGAGTTTGTGGCATTTATCATCGGCTGGAATATGGTACTAGAGTACCTCATCGGCACTTCAGCGTGTGCCTGTGCCCTGAGTGCATGCTTCAACATCCTCATGGACGGCTCGATCCACGCAGCCACAAAGGAGATGTTCGGTCCGGGACCTTTTGGTGAGGAGATGATCCATCATATTGGCTCTGCGGGAATATAATCGCTCTCTCTTTCTCTATCTAAAGGAATCATCTAGGTTTTATTTTTCCTCTTTTTTTTTACACTGAAACAGGGTATATGTATAAAACAGGGTATATTCGGGAGATGGTCGACTCTTCTACTCCATGCTGAGCGCCTTTTCTTCTCGCGAAGGCTTTTCTTTGACATGAATGAGAACGTTAGCGTGTGGGGGTCTTGATGTTCATCGGCCGATGGACAGATGCACGCTGCTGCGAAGCAATTCAATTAGAGCACAACGTGTTCCTTCTCATGTTCAGCAATCCGTTTTGCGGAAATCGCTCAAAGAATTTCAATTTTGCAGCCGGATAAAAAATATTACATTGAGACATGTACAATGTGGTGCATAATCCGATTGAGCGATCGATAGGGAAATTCGAGGGCGCGAATTTCTGAGTGCGAACAGCATGACTTACCTTACATTTATATGAAACGCAATCGGAGACGTGCGAAGTATTGCATAAATACTTGTAAAGTTCAAGATTTAATTACAGGTAATGTGGATTAAGTATTCGTGCTACAGTATATATCATGCCAATTTTGAATTTTTTGGCGAGTTTAGGAAAATTCTTTTGCTATGTGGAATGTACTTTCGTTTTTATCGTGAATAATTTTTGAAAGAAAAAAGTTCATTTCCGACGTTTTATAGGAAATAAAATTTGCTGCATTCCATCATGTCATAACATTTGGGACTGGCGCTTATCATCGATAATGGGTCTCACTTTAAGATGAAAAGAAAAAGAAAAAATCGTGCAGTAAAATTTGGAACTTTGATATTGTTTTTTGTATAATTGGCGCTATGTTTTCTAAATTTCGAAGGCATAGAAAACTGGAGATGAAGGGAAAAAAACGAATCTGAGATTTTTATGTCTAAAAGTGGGGGAATTAAAAAAAATTATTCTGAAGTCGATTAAAAATATCAAAAAATGACCTGTTGAGAAACATTTTTAATTTGAATCGTCTCACTTTGCATAATGTAGGCTACCATGGCATATTATAAATATGTCTTAATGTTTCTTCTTCTGGAAAAATTAGCATATTCGAGAACCATAAAATATATCAAGATTATTTTGCATTGCATTCGTAGACTGGAACTTCAGCCTATTCTATTCGCGAATCCAATTGAATGGGCTATTTTTATAGGTTTATTATAGAGCGTCAGTTTGAAATCTCTGAAGATGTTTTTCCTCAGTTATTTCCGCGATACATTTTGGAATATGATACAGCAACTTAAACATTCGTTGGATTCCTCCCAATTACTTCGTCGACGCGAGTATTATTTTATAACATTGCCAATATTTTAGTAGTGCGATGACGAAGAGCCGAGATTTAATCAAAAGCTTTTAGTGCAGCTAGAGAACATTATCTTGAGTTGCATGGTACGATTTGAAAAAAAAAAAGAGAAGCAGGGATGGAAATGATGAACACCAGTGTTTTCTTACTCCACGAGGGAACAGAGTGTCGGGCTCTGTGTGCCCATCTATGTATTGTTTGCCGACCTCGCTTCGGCGCTGACGGGTTGTTTCAATTTTCCGCTGAGCAATAAATGCCTTTGTCTACTCCCCAACACATTGCAAGAGAAGAATTTCAGCACAGTTCTAATCCGCTGAACTCATCATAGGATGCCCACCGGCCATTAAAACTTTAGTTTGTGCTTATGGGACTTACGCACGACCGCAGAATGCTTTCGTGAGAACCGCGTACGCAGACGAAATGAGACCGGTGCTGGTAGGAATTGCGTGGATAAACCGAGACCTAAAATGCACTTGAGGAGTACATCAGAAAAAGAAACAATTTTTCCAGTTGTGATACGGATAACAATTCAGGTCGAAAGGGTCACTGACCATGCACCTTGGAAAATAGGGGCAGCACGCCAATTGTGGAAACCCACAAAGCACCTCCCTTTTTTCATGAACGCTTTTCATAGTTCCTACTTTTCAAGGTGGGAAAATGTAGCTCACCATAAATCTCTAAATTCATTCCTCCAGCCCTCTTTGAATTTTCAAGTTCCAACAAAATTTCGGAAGAAACCCGCAGTAAAATTGCAAACTTACAAATATAAATCGGAAACTCCACCACCAAACAAATTTTAATTTTCTCTTCATCAGTTGTATTATCCCGTCGATGAAGCTAAGAGTCAAACACACAAAATTACTCAAAACTTACGAAGGTCTCGACTTTTTTTTAAATTCCACCTAAATGAATCGCACTATTGCAGAACCCCTGTTTTTATCTGACGTTTTCAGAGTGGAAACATTGTTGAACAATGGACCACTTTCGAGATGCAATACGAGTTTTAGAGTACAGTACTTTGAAGTCGCTCTATTTATCACGTTGAACAAAACATCGTATTGACAAGCATTAAATTTGATTTCAAATAAAATCACGTGTGTTGCTCTAAGTGCATTTTCGCAACCATCAAAAAGTTTGAAGCGAAGAACCGTTCAGAAAAAGTCGTGAAATGCTTTCTTTCGAGGCTTGAAAGGCTTGCTGAAGGATTTCTTATTATTGAAGAACCTCTGAATGAAAGTACATCAATAACTCAAATCTCCTCGAATCGAAGATCTTTATATGTCGAATGTTCTTTTTTTCAAGTCCCTGTCTGAATCTTTTTTGAAATAATGCGCTAAAAACTTTCGTACCTCAAAGGCTTTCTTCCGAAAACCTGAATAAGTCAAATTTTTGGAGGCCTTCTGGTTATTATTTTATTGTTACATGAAAGGAAAATGCAATTTCATGGAAATGTAACTTTATGTGTTTTGAAATAGAGTGAAAGACTAATTAGGCAACTAAACCCTTTCTTCCAAGTTCAGCATTGTCATGTCAAATCATTTTAGAATATATTTAAGACCTAAAATATCACCAATTACAATTTCCCGTAAATTTTCTTCCTTTCCTTCAACACAAATGCTTTTTTCCCCAACTCAAAACCTCCCCGACTCGATTTTTTTCTTGTGCTGGTCCCTTGGGATTCGACATGAAAAGGTTCGACTGAACTGGATAAATTTCAATCATACAGCAGTTTGCCGATGATTAAAGTTTTTCTTTAACGCCTGCATGATCATTTCTTTAACATTTATTGCCGCTTTTGACAGCTGGTCATCCAGTGTAAACAGAAAGATTTCGATGCCAGAGATTTTCAGCTTTCTTATCTCAGTTCCACGCACCCTTGAGAGACAAAATTATTTTTCAAATTGGTTTGGCTTATGCTCAATCTTCGGAAATTCAACCGTTACTCGCAGAGCAAATTTGAACGAGCAATCAAAAACAATTTTCCGTGTGTCAAAATACTGTATATCGTGTTCTTCAGAAAATCCAACTCATCCAGAAATTAACCCCAAATTCTCTCGTTACTATTCGACATAATTCTCACCAAAAAAAAATCCCAGCCGAATTTCCAGGGAAAAAAATGTATGCTGGAGTTTGACGCATTTTTGAACGGTCTTGCCAGAACTAGTCATGATATACTGAAGGTTAAACAAGCTTCCGTTATTTTCTCACATCATCCGTGATCTATTAAATGAGACTCATAATAAAAAGCAAGGTTTATTAAACCATCTTCATTTTTTGGTGGATGCTTGAATTGAAGAATGTCGCTTGTGTCGCTGTGATACCTATAGGAAGAAATGACGAGCAGGCAAAAAGACGCAAGTGAATAAATTCGTGACCCAAATTCAACACGTGTGGGAAGAAGAAGACTGAGCAATATAAAGAGAAAGACCCCACGTGCCGCGATAAGTTCGTCCTCCTCGCGGGGATCTCCTTTTCTTTCAGTAACTAGAATCTCGGTTTATTTTTATTACCACACCACGTACCAGCATTTTTGCATTATTCTACCTTGCTTTTTTCCTGTAGCCAAAGCACGACCGAGAACTCGGCCGTAAACGATTTCTTTCAGGGAAAGCTCAGGAGCAAACAAAGCAGTAAATTTTAAACGTTATACATGGGGAGAGCATGCGTAAAACTTCCACAAGGATTCAACAGCGCGTCTCAAGTTTCTGCTGGAGCTGATTT
>CAJPEX010003140.1:0-31597 GCA_905338405.1 Notodromas monacha | reverse complement strand
ATTTCCGACCTGCTGGCCGCCATCCAAATCATCACCGACTTGGGCTCGGCAGCTTTCGCACAACTCGTGGATTTGATCCCAGAACCCATCTTGTCCATTCTTCAGGCTCTCTTTGAGTCGGGTCTTTTCCCTGGAAAGGCTCATGCCGTTCGTGTAAGCAACTAAAATTTCATATTTCATTTGACCTCAGTTACTCAAGATTTCGCTCTCTCATCTTACTATTCGCAGCAAGACATCACTGAGTGGCTCCTGGCCCTCATCGACGTCCTCATCCAAATGTTCGGTACGTTCCGAAACCGCTCACACAATATGAATCAATAACATTTTTCACGACTTCCTGTCACCGAATACTATTTCAACTAATATTTTCGCTCATGAAAGTACCACACCTCAGGAATAATAATACGAGACAAATACTTTTCCCAAAAAATGGGTCTTCACAATGATGCTTGAAAAAAAATTTTTTTGACCCAACACTAACCGAATATACACTTAAACCTCCCTTTATTAATATTTTTTCCAAGTTTCTGTCTGAATTCCCTCATGAATGATTGATTGAAAAACCTCCAGCATAATGTAATTCGAAGACTTTCCTCCTTCAATCCTCCACAACTCGAATTTTGTGGATGCCTTTTGTTTATTTTTTATTGGCACCGCGAAGAGAAGAGCAATAAAAATAAAGTAACGATGTGTTCTGGAAGAAAGTTGGACTAATTGGGCAAATGAAACCTTGCCTACAAGTTCAGCATCAGGTCAAGGCATCTAAAAAACAGTTGAAGGGCCAAAATATCATCAATCACACTTTCTGGCAATTTTTCTTTCGTTCCCCTCAACAGAAATGCTTCTTTGCCCAATTCGATTTTCTTTGTGTGTTGCTCTTGTAATTCAGAATGTAGTAATTCCAGCGTGAAAAATCGGAAGAGTGATTCTGCCATAAAAATCAATCATCAGGATGAACGTAACACTAGTTCTGTACTATTCAACAACGGTTTTCCAATCCATCACACCATTATAAAGAACGGAGTTTCACACGGCCAGAACATATCATGCGCCATGAATAGCCGACATCCGGATATATATATATATACGGGTTAAAGGTCAGAAAGTTGGCGTACTGCCAACGGACTGCTTTCCAGCTGAAATGAGCATTCTCATCGTTACGAAAAACCCCAACATATCATTTTGACAAGACTTTTCCTTTCCTTTTCTTCTTCTCTCCCCTCTCCAATATGCATCCCGCAGGCGCTGAAGTGCACGACCTCTTGATCCAGGTTGCCGCTGACCTCGGCATCCCCGCTGCCCTCATCGACATCCTGTGGGACCTCGTCGTTTCCGGTGGTTTCGTCGCCCCCGCCAAGAACGCCATTCGCCAGGACATCATCCAATGGGCCATTGACCAGCTCATCGAATTCGGTGAGCAAATGGCTGCAGGGCCACTCGTGCGATTTAAAGGACCGATCTCGCTGTTCTTTAAGTGTCAGACACGTGTCGCTTGACTCGTCAACCTTGACAAAAATTGAATCGATCCACGATCATTTAAGAAATTTGATTACCATATTTACCTGAGGATACCACACACACTTTTTTTCAAATTCAAGACGAAAAAGAGGGGTGCGCTTCATAGGTAGGTATAAGATTTTACAAGTTTAGGTATGCATTATACAGTACTGTACTTGATTCTAATGAGAAATATTGACCTGAAGTTCAAAAGAAAAACTTGTGCTGATGGAAGTAAAAGAAAATTAGTTGAATTCAGATGAAATCCACGTCTACATTCAAATGTGGGTGTTCTTATTTTGAAAATATTGCTGTTTTACAGAGGCACTAAAAAAATGCGGTGTGTATTAATTATAATTACAATGCTATCATAATGTTTTACTGAAAATTCCTGATTCACGTTTTATACTTGAGGGTGCGTAGTACTTGAGTAAATTTGGTAATGATTACAGTCAAAAATATTTGAAACGAAAATAGAACTCTTCCAGACATTTCCAATACAAGAGCTAGAAAGCCTGCTTCGAACTATAAAAATGAGTTGGTAACTGACGCATGAGTCGAATCAAAAGATTTCATTGACTCTGAGAAAATTGCTCTTGATTTTGAGACACAAAAACAACGGGAAAACAACACAAATCTATAATTCTAGTAAAATTGGCTAGAGCGGATTATCAAGGCTAATGCATAACAAAATGTGTAATGAAGCAACACCTATCTAAAGGCAGGAAAATTAAAAGACTCAATCACGACGGAGGTTGAAGAATTAAGATAAAAAATATAAAAAACAGAAAACGGGAAATCGACGCTATTCTTCTCAATTCGAACTCTTTTATTTTTGAAGGTCTGGAGGCCGTCGTCACCATTGCTGAGTTCTTGCCACCAGAGATCATCTCCATCTTGGTCGACCTCGTCCTTGGCTTCGGTCTCGGTCACTAAATTGCTTTCTGCACTTCGTCTCTGAATAAAACTCTTGAATCACTGTGAAACAAAAGTAGTCAGTCCTTTCGTAATGAGGAATAGCGAAGTTTGGTTTTCCCAAGTACCTGCATTAATTCCGATCCACAACGAAATACGAATCAAAAAGCTTAAAACGTGAATAAAATACGTCCCAACAAAAAAACCAAATCAGAGGAATGCTTGAACATGACTAAAGCGCCTCCTCAACACCGTTTGTATCAATTCTTAGCGTCATATATAAACGTCTGAAGTTCACCCGCAATCCTGAACGTCAACAACTAGTTCCCCAAGAATTTGACAAAACATGGGCTTTCCAAATGGCAAAGAAACGCTTTCGGGAACTGTACCCACAACCTTCACGTCGTCTCAATAGCACAAATTGATGAAATTTCGAAACACTGAAATGGGATTAATGAACTTTCTCTAGATGCTGAATTGAAAAGAAACTCTTCCAAGTTTCCAACCTCTGACCTAAATGATACGGAGAATGCCGGAAATAGTCCACAAAAACCGCCGGCGGAATGCACGGTAGGTACTCATAATTTGGCCGTCAAATCCGGCTCCACATCAACTAAATTTCCCGCTGCGAAGATGTTTTTCGGATCCAATGCACGTTTGACAGATTGCAGCAAAGCAACTCCGGGCTTTGAAATGCTTCTCTCAAGAAACTGTTTTCTCAGTTTCCCGACTCCGTGGTGATGCGAAATACTCCCACCGCAGCGCATCACTTCATCCCGTAATTCATGCTAGAAAAAATACGATTGGGATACATTCAACAACTTACAGACACTACAAAATCAGAATATTTTACACCCGAAAAAATACTCAATTGTACGAATTAAAATGACTGAAAATTATAATTCACTACCCAAAATTCCCTTCGTACTTCTTGGGGGGAAAAAAGAACCAGGGAAGTTAAATTTAACAAGGTTTTTTCCCCTTCCAACATATCTTGTTTCTCGGACTAAATAACATATGTCGCCTGAATCACCAGTATAGAAAAAATCTTGATCTATGCAAATCACCTGACCAAATAACCACATGTATCCATATCCAACGTTATCCTCAAAGAATCAGGCGACAAAGAAATAATTTCAGGGTCGTGGGAAAAAGAATCGAAACAAAAGAAAGCCTGTAATTCACAAAATATGTTCAGGACTAATTCAAAAAATTCTTTGGAAATTCGATTACCTCAATTTCCTCGTAGAGCCCAACGGGATCCTCCACACCTAAACTTTTATACTCGAAACCAAAATAGAAGTACATAGCAGCACCGGCATCATACGACTGGGTGACACGACTGCTCAAATACGGCTTCCTGACGTTGCGCTCTGAAAAGAAAATCATTCAAAAACTTTGTCACACAAAACAAGAATTATATTATGCTCACTCGAGCATTCTCGTTCCATTCTTTTGAAGACGTTCCCGTAGACAACCGCCACACGATCCCAAGGAACAGACGTCTCGAAAGACTCCGCCAAAATTCCCATATCAAACGCGGCATCCTGAAAAGAAAAAAAAAAAAAAAAGGCATCAAATTCACTACACCGTATACCATGAGTGCCAATAACAAACTTACTCGAATATAAGCTATCACGAATGTGAGTAAATACCCCCGCTGACCATTCTCTTCTCCCCCAGGAAGCCCGCCGTGTTTAGCAGCGATCTCGTAAACCTGCTTTTCTTGAAGTTTCACCGTTTCTTCACACTCTCCTTCAAACAATAGAGTCGCCACTGCCATCTGACTCACGTCAAATTTTTGATAATAAGTCAGGTACAGCTTTTTCAACGACTCCATCATAGCTTTAAATTTTCCTTGCGTCGGTTTGATAGCTTGAGCTTCCAGTATACATAGAATGAGAAAATAAAATTGAAATACTGCTTTATTAAGACAACAATCACTCACCGAACGTGAACTGATGATTGTCCATGAGACGAATAGAAGCCGGAAATATTCTCTGCACAAAAACGAAAGAACGAAGAGTTCTAAAATTTGTACATTCAACCTTGATTCAAATCCTGTACATGATTTTTGAAATCAATTACATCATTCTTTACGCCCCAATTTTGCAACAAAAATCATAAAATAACGTAACCTTTCCAGCTATTTCTCGCAGACACTGAATCCCTGCCTCCATAGTCGGGAAGGCGAGGGATCCGAATTTTTTGACGACAGGCAACGGCCGGATTCTCAGAGTTACTTCAGTTATCACTCCAAGCGTTCCTTTAAATAGAAAGAAAAAAAAAGTTTAAACCGAAAATAGTGAAATTCTTGAAACAGTAATGCACTCACCTTCTGAACCGAGAAAGAATTGGTGCAAATCAGGTCCTGATGAGAGACGAGGAACAGAACATGACTTGGAAATCACTCCACGAGACGTGACTGCAGTGAAGTGCACTATCAAATCTTCAATATTACCGTACACGCTTTTCTTCATTCCCGATGCTCTTGTTGCTACCCAACCACCTAAACTGAATCCCAATCAAGAGAAGCTTCATTTTTTCCATTGCTCAAGATTCCAGAAAAACGTATTCCCTAACCTAGAAAATTCTAAGGAATCCGGCTCGTGTCCAACAGTGAACCCACGGACCTTCATTTCCCGTTCCAAGTCTTGTCCTACAATCCCGCTTTCGAATCGAGCAACTAAATTTTCCCGATCGATCCAAAGGATTTTATTCATTTGTGAAGTGTCTAAAGACGCGATCGGCCTTTCTTCGTTTTCGGGACACTCCACCGCCAACGTCACGCTGGTGCCTCCACCAAATGGTATGATGACGAAGTTCAACTCGTTCGCCAGTTTCACCAACTTCACCACGTGGTCATGACATTCTAGAAGGTGAAAATATTTTTTTCTGCCACGCATCAAAAAATGAGCTTTAATCAAAACTTCAAAAAAGGACGCACTTTTTAATTCTCGTTTTTGGTGAAGTCAAAGCAGAGTTTTTTGAGAAATACCTCATACTACGTGATACCAACACATAGTTCGATTCACAGGGGTTCAACAAATTTTCTTCAAACATTGTTTTGGCGAATGATTGAACAAAAAACAATTACTGTTCAAAATCACATTCTTTTGTACTAGAAAAAATTCAGCCCGTGTGCGGATATATACATTTTTTTATTTCATTTTATGTTGCAGAAGTCACCCTAGCAAGCTTTCTGTTCATCATGGAAAAGTTGAGGCGCCATCTCACAGATTTTTTCATGCAGCCAAGCTTTTCCTTCAGAATTCTTGAAATTGTCCTGGCATTGATTCCAAGGATTGCCTCCAGGTATTCCACAGTAATTCCGCCATTTCCATTTTCAGCCGCCACATTCTCATCCCAGGTGGCGGCTGTTGACGAAAATTGCGGAATTAATAATCAATTATTGGCGGCAACCCTGGGAATGAATGCCATTTCAATTGCAAGAATTCTAACGGTGAAGCTGGGAAACACCAAAATACCTACGTCGTGGGCGCCTCACTTTTAGAGCAGAATGCTGCAAGCGAGAATTTTCCGGAAAAAAAAATTCTAAAAATTACGTCGAACAGGGCTGAATTTGTATCTTGTGCCTAACAATTTTTTCCTGAACAATGCTCATATTGTTCAATCATACGTCGTTTCAATGTACATCATGCGAACCTTAGAACCCGCATATTTTTTAGTGAAACGTCTGCCGCTCAAGCGCAAAAATCAAAATCTTTCACATACCTGGCCAAATTACGACATCAGGAATGCGTCTGAAAGATCCGTGCCTCAGTGCATAAATTTCTCTCAAGGTGTGGCCGTGGGCACGGAATAATCGATCTTCTCCCCGCACCGAATATGATATTCCAAAGCCTTCCAAGCTTTCCATTATTTCTGAAAAACATCAAATGAATCGCAAAAACAAACGTTGGCCAAGCAGTTTCAACGAATTTTGCACACAACACAACTAGCCTTTGGTTGCCCTAGTCTGGGGCAATTCGGAGTCGCTGAAGGAGGGTCTTGGTTTAACAATTTCCCCGGGTCTTCGAAGGCCAAGATTCTTTTCTGCAAACGGTAAGAACTGCGGCAGGCTTTCCCCGTGCATTGGATACCTACAGTTGTCAATGCGTGAATAGACACTTCGAAATGGAAAAAAAAATTGCTTTACCCTTCGCCAACAAAATGCGCGCTTTGCAAGTCGTCGCTGATGTCGAACGCGGTGCTCTTGTATCCCCAACCATTCCATTTTAGTTTCTCTTGCCGATTTTTTGGAATAGCGCTCTTCACCTTGATTTCACCAACAGATGGTGGTTTCCCATCCGAACTCATTTCAATCCTTACTCGGCCGAACTGCTACTCCATGGCAACACTCGACACAAATCTTTACACCTAGCACCGCACACCACACGCAGAAATTACCAAAAATAACACACAAAAAACACAACCCAGAAAATCAAGCAAAAAAATGTTTCACAGAAGATAGAATAACAGGGCGACGCAATTTGTCTACTGCACTTTTATTTTCTCACACCTTGAGAACAAATCGAACGAACAAATACGAGAGATTAAATTGCACTTCCAGAAACTAAAAGCTCTGCATTGGACGAATCCACTCGATAAAAAGAACAGAATTCGACGAACGAGAAGCCTAGAGGATCCGGAAAAAAGACTCTCCCAGAAAAGTGTCGGCTTTAACACAACCAGTAAAAACTGGTAATAAAGAACTTCCCTGCGACGAAAAGAAAACATTCCCTTCTTTTTCCTGCCAACGCTCTACACTCTTCCACGCACAACAGGGATTTCGCCAGCTTCCGCGTAACTTTCTGGATCCTTTTACAAGGCAGCAGCACCGGAAATGATTTCAATCAGTTCCCGGGTGATCACCGCCTGTCGAGTTCTGTTGAACGTCAACGTCAGCTTGTCGATCATTTCACCTAAAAAAAAAGAGATGTTTACTTTTAACAGTGATACTGAAAATGTCGCAGATATGTGTACTCACCGGCATTCTTGCTTGCGTTGTCCATAGCTGACATACGTGAGGACTGCTCAGAGCACGCAGCTTCCTTCATTGCATAAAAGAGCAGGGATGCAAGGGAATATTCTAGGTAGGACTGCACGACTTCCTGATCAAGACTGTCGTAAACGGGATACTTGTCGGAGTTCGTGATGGTCTCCAAGCTGAACAACGGCAAGGTGGCAATCTGATAAGATACCACAGACCTGCGAGGAGAACGAAAATTAGAAATTCGGGGACACTGAAATAATTAGAACACCTATACCTGAAGTAATTGTAGTAAATGGTTCCCTCTGTGAAATTGTATCCAGCGGCCAGGATTGCTTGCGCAACTTTAGAGGCATCGCCGAACGTGGGCGGAAGTCGACCAATTTCGTTGCAAGCGAAAAGAACGTTTGTTCCGATAGCTCGTGCTAGAATACCACGACTCTTGTCACCGACACAAGCGACCATGGCTGAAGGGTCCTTCGCAATTTCAGCCTTGATCACCTTAGCAACACCAGAGTGAATGGCGCCACAGAGTCCTCGGTCGGAGGAAATGGCAATGAGGAGGCGTCTTTTCTCGGCAGGTTGTTCGGCGTCTTTCTCGGGGGCAACGTTCTCATAGAAGGCCTGCTCGAAATTACAAGGAGTTTACATGGGAAAATAGTCCTGAAACGAAAAATAAAAACAAAACTGAACACAGACCTTTGAACCAGCTCCGAATGGACGAACTTGCTTCAAATCCCTTTCAGCTCGCGCGAACTTGGCAGCTGACACCATTTTCATAGATTGTGTGATCTTCTGGATATTCTTCACAGACTTCAGCCGAATCGAAATATCCTTCAACGTTGCCATTCCACGCACTTGCTGGCCCCTGTAAAAGTTCAGAAACACGGACGACAACGATTACAATTACTGTTTACTACGGCTCATCCAAAAGATCAATCGGAATTGAGTGCATCTGGTGGAACACCGATGTATCGCAGAACACATGCTGCATCAGACTTACCATACTGGAGCAGCAGACCCACTCAGCGTTGAAAGGAACATGTTGCCACGGAATTCTAGATGAGCTCACGGGTACAGCCCTACACGCTCGATAAAATTTTTAATTCAAAATAACACCTGTAAAATGACAATCCCGATAATTACAAACCGACGCTAAAAGGAGCACAGGAGAGAGTGCACTTATTAATTTTGCGATTTCGTTCAATTGCCTGCAACACTTCCACGGAATTCCTCCATAATCCGTCCAACAATTGCATGAACAGATACTACGACATCTGAATTCACACTAGATTTCTGTGAGAGTGCACTTATTAATTTTGCGATTTCGTTCAATTGCCTGCAACACTTCCACGGAATTCCTCCATAATCCGTCCAACAATTGCATGAACAGATACTACGACATCTGAATTCACACTAGATTTCTGCACCACAGCGGAACACATTGAAGTACCTTAGCATTTTGTGGTTCTTCGTGAAACGTAGGCTGCGCAAAGTGATTATTTGTATTATAAAATACAGATTATACAGATTATAGTTTCAAAAAATTTCGAATGAAAAATCAGTAGGAACGAAAGTGCAACGTCTTCAACAAAATCCTCAGAATGTGCTTTGAATAAATATAAATAACAATGGTCAATTGCGTATGAAGTACTGTAGTAAGCAAGAATTTTCGTAATATGCCACGAGCTTCTACTGTACTGCACTGTATTGTGGTACAGCACAGTTCTGTATGTTCCAGGTTTTGCCAATTTGTGTTGTGTGCGCTGTTATGATTTGACGGGTTGATTGAATCAGACCCCGTCATCGCGTGTTCCAGGCGGGTGGCTGACGGTGGAAATGTGTGCATGTGTATGGTTATTTTCGAGGCAAAAGTGCGCTGCAGTCATTTCAGATCCAATTTAGAACAGATTTTTCACAACGTGTTATTTGTTGACTATTACGCAGGTGCTTGTGAGATACAAAACATTCTACGATGTCAGAACCTGCTCAAGAAGTGTTGATAGACAAGCCTCCATCGTATGACGAAGCTGTTCAGGGTGATCAATATGACCAGCCTTTTAAAGGTAATATCGGCCAAACAAATCAAGGAAGTAGTCAATCTGGATTGAACACTGGCGGCTACACAAGTTACGGCTCCACCTTCTCGCCTCAAACTCAAGTCATTCTGGTCGGTGGTTGTCCAGCCTGTCGGGTAAGAACGAGTGAAAAATAGCTCGTTTTTCGCCGTACTAACATATTCCGTGTTTTGTTATTTCGCAGATCGGCGTGTTGGAGGACGAATTTTCCGTACTCGGAATTTTGTGTGCAATTGTCTTCTTCCCTCTCGGAATTCTCTGCTGTCTTGCTTTGAGACAGCGCAGATGTTCGAATTGTGGGGCTATGTTCGGTTAAAACATTCCAATTAAGGCTTTCGGGAGACTCGTTCATCTATTGCGTGCGCTCATGCGTACTTGATTTCATTTTTCAAAGAATTCTATTTAACATGCTTCAGTGGGAGCTTGACTAACTTATCTCTTCAGTGTGACTGGGGCTGTGAAATGAATTTGTGCACTCGTCGTTTGCAGCTGCAAGTTTAGAATGTGTATGATGGATTATGAATGAATGGTGGGTATCGGTGACCCAAAAAGAATTTTTACGATCACATTGCCGAGTTATGACTTATTTCAAAATGGAATCACTTTGTGCTTTGAAACCTTTCCAATTTTCAATTTTTCTCCATCTTGTTTTTAGATTGAGTAAAGTGTCAGTCTGGCTAGGGAAGCTAATCGAGGTGAAGCATCATTGTCCGCAAAATATTTTGCTCCCAGAAACAAACCCTTGATTTCTGGTACTCGGCCAAGGATGCATACCATCAAAGCAAAGGGAGAGATTATGCTCCTGGCAGGAAATTCAAATCCAGAGCTTTCGTCCCTTGTCGCACAGTTAGTTTGATTCATCCTTAATTAGTGTTTTCCGTGATCAGCGTTGTTAATTTTTTTAATCCTCAGCCGTCTTGGTGTAAAACTTGGGTCTGCAGCCGTCTACCACAAAACAAATCGCGAAACTGTGGTTGAAATAACTGATTCTGTCCGTGGACGCGACGTCTTTATTCTTCAGTCTGGGAATAAGTGAGACTCGCGGTACATTACTTCCTTGTAAGCAGACAGATGGAATTAAACTTTTGTTTTTTGCAGAGATGTGAACAACCTGATTATGGAGCTGCTAATAATGGCGTATGCATGCAAAACTTCCTGCGCAACGTCAGTCGTTGGAGTGATTCCTTATTTGCCCTATTGTAAGCAAAGCAAGATGCGGAAGCGTGGATGCATTGTCGCAAAACTGGTTGCTAAACTTATGTGCAAGGCTGGCTTGACGCATGTGATCACCATGGATTTGCCTCAAAAGGAACTTCAAGTAAGTGTCATGACTTCCATTAGAATACTTGACTATGATATGAGTGATTTGAAATTAACCATCGAAATTCAGCGAGCTTGTGTTAATTAGAGACGTAATTCTGAAAGAATACGAACACCTGCATTATACGGGGGCGTTTTACACTGCAATCTTGATTGGCGAATTTCCTATCGAATGGCTATAACTTCAATTTTGACAAAAACAAAGCACTGCCCTGCGCTGAATTTCGCGTTAACTTTTTTGCGTTGGAAATCATATTTTATTTGGATTATTTTCTTCAGTTTAGTTATTCATGCTGAGGCTTAGTAAGATGATTTTGAAGGAATCCTAAATTCCGTAAACCTTTTAACGAAATTTTAAGCATTTGATTGTGGGAGCGAATCGTGAAGCGTTTCCTTTTTTAATGTCAAAATCTGGGAAGTATTCCACTTCTTATTAATTTTTTGGCGTAGGTTCATGGTTATTAATATTTTCATATTGTTCCTTTTTTTGCAGGGATTCTTCGATTGTCCTGTGGATAATTTGCGCGCGTCATCCTTTCTGCTTGAATACATTCAAACCTCCATACCGGACTACAGAAACGCAGTGATCGTGGCTAGGAATCCTTCTGGAGCTACGCGAGCAACATCGTATGCTGAACGACTGCGACTTGGCATCGCAGTGATACACGGTGAACAGAAGCCCGATGCGGAAACGGCTGTCGACTACGTGGACGGTCGCAACTCGCCACCTGTGGTGCCCAAGTCTCGGACGATGGACATGCACGTTGGGATGCCGCCGACACTGGCCAAGGAGAAGCCACCGATGAATGTGGTTGGTGACGTTGGTGGGAGGATTGCGATCATGGTGGACGAAGTCGTGGACGACGTGCAATCTTTCATCGCGGCGGCTGAGATTTTGAAAGAGCGTGGGGCGTATAAGATTTACGTGATGGCCACACACGGGATTCTGGCGCAGGATGCCCCGATTTTGCTGGAAAATTCTCCCATTGACGAGGTGAGTTTTTTCTTCAAATCTATTTTATTTTTGAACTTGAAATGCAGGGGAAGTTGAGCTTTTGATTTTTTTTTTGTTTTTATCAGCTAGTAGCGTGAGATCACATCTTGAATTGAATCTGCTTAGATTTAGATTAAAAGGTTAATGCTATACAGTATTTACTTGAGTTCTATGCTTACCTTTTTCCTAAAATTCGAGAGAGAAAAAAGAGGGTCACGTCATGGAGAGTACATACTTTTTTCAAGTTTTTGACATGTAAATGTGCATCATGCTTGATTCTGATTTTGGACCAATGGCAACATTTATAATGATAACAATTAAATTAGTTGAATTCAGTTCCAGTTGATATCAAAATTCAAATCTTGGTGTTTTTCATTTTCGGGATGCAATTTTATCAAAATTTCCATGTGGAAAACCCTGGTGTTGCTCAGGGACCTGTAGTGCTTGCGTAAGTATGGTAATGCTGTAAAACTCAATTACAAAAAATCTCCTTATGACAATATGTTGCTCTGATTCTGGGCATAGACCATGGAAAACACTTGATAATTGGCAGAGGAATTGAAAAATATAAAAATACTGCTGAATTCTAAATTCATGAAAAAGCCTAAGTTTCTTGATACAAATTCAGTGTTCAAGAAAATGCACAGCATGAATTATTTAGCTCCTTTCAGAATTTATGTCTTTCTTTCAAAATTAATGAACAGTATGTTTAAAAGAATTATTCTTTTTAAAGTAACAAACGGGTATGAATGATGAGTTGATTTGGAAGGAAGTATTTCTCCCACATGTACTTTCTTCATTTCATTTTCCAAGACAAAGCAGCACTTTAGTAGAAAGGCAGGTTCAGCATAAGAGAAGCACTGAGTCTTGGAACTTTGGCAGATCTTAAATTATCTGTCTCGAATTATCTATTCCTAATCGAATTAAGCTATTGCTGTGGAGAAGAAGTGAAAATCATTTCCTTGCATTCTAATATCTTTTCAAAAGCAGGCCTATTTTGTGCTTCTCTGTCAAAAAAGAATTATCCATCGATTGTGTACAACAGATAAGTGTACTGGATGAAATACTGTATATTGAGGGCAAGAGTTCAGATTGCACTCCATGGATAGGCAAAAGTAAGGATTACCTGTCGGATTAATGTTTCAAGGATTTTCCTGCTTTACAAACGCTACCAGACAATCCAAAAAGTGCAAGTTCTTTGTAATGAAGGTTTCCCCGAAGTAACATCATCTACCAGTCAGAAGTGTTTGGATCTTGTTTGTTATTGTATTAGTTCTGCTGGATGTAAAAGTTCCATCGAAACTAAAATTTTGGCGAGAACATAACCACTCCTAGGCTGTGATTCAAAGATTCACTGAAAATTAAAAAAAGCTGATCATTCTTAAATTATGAGGTTTGTAGGATTAAACGAAAAAGAAAAACAAGTCTTGCTTTACCTTGCACACAATATGGGAAAAATCTTTAATGAAAAGAACAGAATTAGCCGGTTTTGATTATGATTTATAAATTAAAATAATTTGATGATAAAAATATTTTGGAATTTTCTGAATATGAATACTGCAGCTCGATTTGTTTTGGAGATACTAAAAAATTCAAAGAATTTTGGATAAGTGTTAGGATGTCGGGGCACTTTTTTTTCAAGTTTTCGGTGTCGGTATGGGTCGAGTTGTCCATGTGTTGGGGTCCCCTAGTATTAATTGATCCCGATTTAAAATTGCTATTTAATTTTTATTGTGAATCGGGTTCCGTCCGACGCGTCAGCCCCATCAGCGCTGTAATTTAAAAATCGAATGAATAATTCGAGAGCGAGTAAAGTCTCTGTTTGAAACTCGATATGATGAGTCATGAAAAGAAACGTTTGTTTGTGTGATTCACGCTCAGGTGGTGGTGACGAACACAGTGCCGCACGAGATCCAGAAGATGCACTGCCACAAGATCAAGACAGTGGATATTTCCATGCTCGTGGCGGAATCCATCCGTCGCATCCACAACGGTGAATCCATGTCCTACTTGTTCCGGAACGTGACAGTTGACGATTGATATCTTTCTCTCTTTTGTGTTTTTTTTTCTGAGACCAGCTTGCGTGCAATGGCGATCGAGATCGAGACTGTGAGCATAAGATTTGAAAAGACGAAAATGATCCGTTTTCAACGAGCGCATTCTTTTCCGCAATGAAAATATGTTTGTCATTTCGTTGTTGTCATCATCTGTGAAGTTTTTGAGTGTATGTGATCTTGGGATTTTTAAATGTCTCTCGCTCGCGGTAACTTTCTTTTTTTGGGCGGTATACGTTGAGCTCGGCTAGGAAATCAGATTTGCAACTCGGACGGAACGTGTAAGATTTTATCGTCGTTGTAATCGGAAAAAAATCAACGATGCTTCAGAGTAGTTCTCTTTTTTCCTGAGAATTAAAATTCGAAGAAATTATGTTTTTATTAGGTTTTGGGTCAGGTTTCGTAACCCTTGATGCTGTATTTTCTTATGAGACGTAGTGTAAATGGCTGTTAGTGTTCGCTAACTTCGAACGAATTAATAGGTCTGACATTTTTGTTGTCGAATCAGGATGTACTGCAATATTGTACTTTTGAACGGTTTAAAAAATGTTTGGTGATACTGTACGAATGTACCTATTCAAGGGATGTAAAGGTACATTGCTTGCGAATTTGCCCGAATGATGGAAACCTCGCTGTTTTATTTTTAGCAGATATAGTTTGAAAACTTTTTGGAATTTACAGTTGTTCGCGGTGAGATAGAGAAGTGATCATTCAGTGGTGAAAAGTGTGCGCGTCATGGCAACATCGCCAAATCCAAAAGCAGAAAGGGTAAAGAACTTTTTTTCATTTTCCCCCAAAAATGTGAAGTAACGAGTAATTTAAAAAAAAGCAAGTTTTCTTGTGCAGAAATTTCATTTTACCTTCAGTCGTTGTCATTCATTCCCCCATTCGTGGGCTTTATTATTTGAAATTTCTTGGATTTAACAATCATGAATGTGAGGCTTATAAGTTCCGCTGGAATTCGAGGTACAAAATTTTCTTTGTTTTTTTTCCCTCATTCCTATTTTTAACAAAAGAATTTCAAAATCAAACCCTGGAATCGGAAGTCCAAGTATTTTACTTTAGTTTCTATTACTGGGTATAAAGACGCCATTTCTGGACCCACTTTATTGACTTCTCGGAATATTGATCAGTTACTGTTCTACTCCCATTTCCGGAAACAGGTGGTTTACACGCAAGCAGCGGTTTATCTTCAAACCTCCCGATGCCACAGGGACGAGCGTGGTCTTTTACTGGGACAACTCTCAGTACAAGAAGGGGTAAGTAAAGTTGCTGAAGATAAAGCGCTATCAGTGATTGAAAATGGAGAAGGCAAATATTGTAAAATCCTCTCTCTTTTTCTCGTGTTCTTTACAGAAACATGGGGCGTTCGTTGTTTGGGAAGAGTATGGACGTGACAAAAACGAGGCAGGTGCGGGTGATCGTCAAGTACCTGAGTTTTCAGTCAAGGGTCAAGCAGTGGGATTTAAAAACCGAAACGAATCCGGTTTGTGCTTGTTGCCCGAATCTCTAACCTATTTACGATAATCCAGTCAACTATATACAGTTGAACCTCGATGATTCCAACCTCCATATTCCGAATGTTTTCAAGTCCCTGTCTGAATTATCTTGAAAACAAAGCAATGAAAACCCTCCCGACTCGAAGGCTTTCACCCGCAAACCTCCGTGACTCGAATTTTCTCCAGCCCTCTTGAATATTATTTTATTGACGCATGAAAGAGAAAAACAATAACAATTTAACTTGATCTGTTTTGAAAGTGAATGAAAGACTAATTAACCCTGCCCTCCATGCTCATGATCCTTTCAACTCAGTTGAGAAGCAATTTAAGGCCCAGAATATCGCCTATTATAATTTCATGAAATTCTTCTGTCTTTTCCCTGACAAAAATGCTAGTTTCCCTGACTTGAATTTGTTTACTGGTCCATTGAAGTTCGACGGTTAATTTATTTATTTATTTTTAATCTCAGGTTCTGTAGATTTGCCAGTGAGCGAGGAGAAATCATTTATGAGACCGTTCAGGTACGAGTTGTCAGAACTGAGCAGCTATAGAACCGGAGATGATGATAATTCTATAGTCCTTGTGATGCGAGATGGATCTACTTCGTGTGCACTCATGTTCCAAGGCGATGCGATGGACAACTTCGTTCGTGCTTTAACCAAGTACCTGAAAATTAAACAGTGAGTTGCGAAATTCCATGCGTGTAATTTTCGTCGTTCCGTCAAACTTCACAATTTCCTTTATATGATATTTTTAAGAAGCTCATATTTTATATGCTTTTCGAAATGTATGTCGCCAATGTTTGAGGGACTCACCGCACTCTTTGAAAGAAACATTTAATATTTATAGATTAATTGCGAAATTTTTCGTTCACTTGACCTTTAGCTTTCAAAGATGAATGTGTTGAAGTATTTCATGTTGCTTGACGAAGAAACGCAAGTTACATTTTATCTCTTTGTGACATCTGGAAAAGGCGATTGACGAGAGCTGTTGAATGTAACCTCCTCTTTTCTTGCATTTCTTGATTCCAGATCCAAACGAGATAAGAATTTGTTTTTGGTGAAAGACGTGCGAGAAGACGCGTTGAGCCAGTCCTTCGCCCCGATGGATATTTTTGACGGATTGTCGGATATGCGAGGTTCAGGACCTGCGTTAATCCGTGGACTGATCCATAGTGCGAACGAGATCAAGAATGACCCTAAAACTGCAGCGATGTACGCATTTTCCAAGGTTTACAACGCCTGGAGTGAGTGTAGTTCTATGTTATTTTTTATGAGCATCAGAGAATTTTGTGGATTTTGGAGAGTATTGATTCGGATGGTTGAATGAAATAATGCAAGAAGTAATTTAAGTAATTGATCCCACGAATGGGAAATTATTTCCGCTGGGATGAAATCGCGGCTAAATTTCAGACAACCTTCAAGGAATGGATGACATGGAAGAAAGACCACCGTCGGAGTTTGACTACCTGCTTCAGCAAACGATTTCTCCCTCGCATTCAGCCGAAGATGTTTCCTGCTCTAAAACTTCCGGCGTTTCTTCCCTCACCGAACACGGTATGTAGTGCGAGATGTTCACTTGAGGATGTCGGTTTTTTATTCCATGTTTTGCGAGTTTTATATCGGAAAGGAGTTTGGTATGGTTGTAATAGGCAATACAGTACTATATATGCATCGGCAATTCGGGCATTCATCTTGAACTTACGTCCGATTCCACAAATTTTTAAACAGCTGCATTTTATGTTTTTTCGTTTTAAAATTGGCGAGTTTCAAAAACCTAACCTAAATTTCGCGTCGCATTTTTATGTAAGGTAATTCACGCGCCAATTGACGGGAAAAATGAGGCAATGTCTGGAGCAGTGATCAGTGAACGCCCGATTATGGAATTTCATTCAAAGGACTTTTTATGGGATTACAAAAGAACTCGTCGAATAATGTGACATTAGCCCAACAGCAAGTGGCGCTTGGGAAAAGATATTCTTGTGGTCTCCCGTGGGAAAGTCCTATTTCATTTATTTACCAATGATATAATAAGGGGGTTTAAAGGCAGAAATAGTTTTAGAAAATAATCATTGTCTTGCTGATGCTACTTATGATCGAAACCGTCCTTTGAAATCGAAACCAGTTCCAAGATTGAATATTTACAATAGCGCTAAATTTTAGCGGTTTTCTGTGACTAGTTAGGTCTTGAATCGCCCGGTACTGTCCCTTACTGCATCCTGATTTTTTGACGTCCTTTCTATCTGTGAATAACTGTAGGATTCGAGGTGATCGAAACGTACAATGTGTCGATGCCTCCGTTGCCGTCGGTTTCCCGAGGCGAGCCTTTGTCTCGCAGAGAATGGGAAAGCGAAATGATGGACGTAGATGGCAGAGTGATTGAGCCGGATCTCGTCAAGGCGCGTGTTTTCCGCGGCGGAATTGAGCCGTCGATCCGGAAAGACGTGTGGAAATACCTCCTTAACGTGATTGACTGGAATGCGACGATGGTGCAAGCGAAGGCCGCCGAGAAACGCCAACTAGATTATTACTACAAGATGAAATTCCAATGGAAATCCATCACTGAGGATCAGGAAACTCGCTTTTCCGGCTACAGGTGACTCATCTTTGATCGTTCAACACGTAATGTCTTAGTAGGACTGTACCGATTTAAGATGTCATCAGAGTACTGTAACGATTAAACACGGTAAATTCCTTTACAACGAATATCGGTATTGCGATTTTTTTTCCTTGGTCCCAGCAGTTGCTGTGTAGTGTCAATGTTACGAAAATTACGTCATAACGACCTAATTTCCCTGAATGATCTCATTATAACGAATTTTTGCCTTGATCATGTGTGCAGGGGCTATGGAAAATGTTTAATAATTGGCACAATACGGAAGCCCAAACTCCTGCATAATTTAAGAACCTCCAAAAATATACTGTAATTGCTTATCTTGGTATACAGAAAATTGAGCTTCTCGGGAACTATAAGTTCTAATCAAAATTCATTTAGCATTATTTTAGAATTAAGAAATGGCTAATTTTTGCAGGGAAGTATGTTTGGAGCGATACAGTATATCCCTAAATTAGGGAACATAGAATTTGTAATTAATAAATGCTCTTCTTAGTTAGAACCTGATTTGACCTGATCTAGTAGGGTCAGTAATTTTTTTTTAATGTAAGAAAGGGAAGGTTTGAAATGGGAGAATTGTACTGTATTTTACGTTTGGAGTTTTCTCCATTACATCTAAAGAAGTTGTAAAATGATGGGAATTCTTCACGTATATGTTGTGGAAGTGTTTCGTAAAAAATTAACCTTCAGTTAAAATTGTAATGCTCAGAATACATTGTTTTGTTGCGCGTCGAACTGGTTGATTGTTTCTTGGTAAGCTCTCATCGTATAATTTGCTCTCGAAACCTTTTCTGAAGGGATCGTAAAGCACTGGTGGAGAAAGATGTGTTGCGGACAGACAGGATGCATCCGTTTTATCAAGGGGATGGCAACAAACACGTGGAGGCTTTGAGTGACGTGTTGATGACTTACGTCATGTTCAATTTCGACCTGGGTTATGTTCAGGGCATGTCTGACCTGTTGGCGCCGATCCTCTATGTGATGGAAGACGAAGTCGACAGCTTTTGGTGTTTCAAGGGTTTCATTGATCTTGTGGTGAGTTTCTATTTTCCTTCTCAACAATGTACAAATTACCTTTCTTCAAATGATACAGGACTGTGGTTATTTTATTTTTTTTCGTTAATCGTGTGCATAAATTGTAATGTATCAATAATACTGTACGATTATTTGTTTCAGGGGAAAAACTTCGATCTGGACCAAGAAGGAATGAAGAAGCAATTGGCGGATATGCAGCAAATTTTGAACGTGGTGGACCCGAAATTTCTGGCGTATCTAGAAAACCGGAAAAGTGGGCAGTTGTATTTTTTGTTTCGTTGGCTACTCATTTGGTTCAAACGAGAATTCACCTTTGATGACGTGCAGCGATTATGGGAAGTGTTTTGGACTGGATTACCGTGTAAAAACTTCCATTTGCTGTTTTGCGTCGCACTCCTGCAAACAGCGAAGCATACAATAACGGAGAATGACTTTGGGTTCAACGAGATCCTCAAGGTTCGTTTCCTTCGTGCAGTTTTTGCTGTCCGCTCTTTTTAAAGATTTAACAGAGTCAAAATCAAAGTTAGTAGGATATGGATTGAATCTTTTTGAACGGTAACATCTTGCTTTTCGATAAGGGCATCAAGATTTGCAAACAAATGACCATTGATTCTGGTCATTTGTCGTGAATCAACTGAATTATCGCTGTTCCTCATGGAATACAAATGTGACGAAAAGTTGAGAATTAAGGCTTGAGTACTGTAATAGGTCACTGGAATGCGTTGAACTATTACGAGGAATTTAAGCCGTTTAAATTTACGCTTCAGTGGAAAAATCAGTATTTTCAGCTTTTTTAGAATTTAGATTGTGCCGTACGCGGATTTTTCTTCTCGTTTTAGAGACGTCATCATTTTTAAATTTCAGAATTTCACGATTGTTCGAATTGATAATTTGTTTCTTGGAACTCGTTTTCTTCTGCAGCACGTGAATGACATGTCAATGAAGATGGACGTGGATGATAGTTTGGCGAAGGCGGAAGCGTTGTACCTGCAACTTCGCGACGCTCGCGGAGTTCCGAGTGCCGTGAGAAGAATATTTGACCTTCCGTCGCAGGAAGACGAAGGGCCTGTCGATCGGCGTCCGCGATTGTCGTCGTCCACTCCCAAAAATCAAAGTCCGGAATTGGAGAACAAGTGTGAGACCGCGATGAATTCAAATTTTTTCTGAAGCGAAAGTTTTTTTCTTTCATTTAATTTCAAACTCTTCCCCGAGTTGATCGAATGATTCAGAACATTTTCTGTGTTTACTCTTCGAGTACCTGCGTGGGATTTTTTTTTTTTCGCCTTGCGATACGCTTTTCGAGCGATGCATTCGCTGTCTTTTTACTTTCACTCTCTGTCGTGGAATTTAGTACTGTACTGTTTTCTGCTTGTTCTCGAATGCATTCAAGAGGATTGAAAAAAATAATAATTTCTAGTTTTCTTTTTTGAACTTGAGAAGTGATGTTGAAACAGGTTTCAACTGTGCTCATTCCACGCGGGTATTTGAATTGTTGGCGGTCAAGTATCACGAGTATAAGAAAGTAGGAAAAAGGCTCGCATTCGACTTCTTTCCCCGAACGCCCGAGAAAGTGTATTTTTAGCGTTCGTAAAACCTGTGTAAAATTTTTCGGCGGGAGATCCGATGGAGTTAATCAGGACAGGAAATTGCAGATGTGAGACTTTGAATGGAGCGAGTTAGTGCCTCTTCTTGGTACGATATATTATATTATTTTCCGGCGAGCAGGAAGGTGGTTTTCGTTTTGTAAGAAACAAAAAAAAAGTGTGATAAAAGTAAGTCGAGGAATTTTCACGACTGCTGCAAGCAGTAATAACCGGGGTTCGATCAAAATTTGTTGCGCTTTTCGGTTAATTGTCTTGATGGGATCTTCGATTTTGTCTTGAGCGAAGTTCGAAAATGTGGTTTTCTTTCAAATTTGCATCCTTGCATTGAAGTTTCTGTGAATTGTAAAGAAAAAGGGGATTAACCGAACAGCTAATTTTGGATCGAACCCCTGTCAAACGCCTCCAAAATTGTTATGAAGAAAATGGAAGTGATATTGGGAACTTCGTCGTGATTTAAGTTTCGCCTTGGGGGGACAATTAAATAATTCTTTTCGGTCTGGTTGAATTATTTTTAGGGCAAAACGAAGGCTAGTCTCGACCTGCTTTTCTCTTTTTGGGAAAATTTTGATTTTTTGTAAATGAGATGTGATTTTGTTTGTCCTGGGAGTTTATCGTGGGAAATTTTTCAGTTTTCGCCGATTTTGCCTATTTTTCCCGTCGGATTTCCGAAGATCTTCAGTGAGATTTTAAGCGGTTGACGGATAAACAGATTTTTTTGCAAGAATTTGTCATTTCTTCGAGCACTGCATGTAAATTTTTGGGTGCGAAGCTGTTGGATTATTATTTTTGTTTTTCCTAAGATCATGGGTGGCTTGGCGAAAATTCAGGCCGCCTTGGGCGAATTTGGTTTGTTTCAAAAACGGACGTATGCCTTGATCGTGATTCCTTCTCTGTTTTGCGCGATGAGCACCTTGTCGCAGGTGTTTCTTGCTGCAGTTCCGGATCATAGGTACGTTTTTTTCAATTTTTCTAGATGATCCAATTCTGTCTGGAATTAGAACTGTATTTTGCCTTCCTTCAATTTGTTTAATGATTTATTATTTACTAATTCGCAGGTGTTACATTCCTGGATGCGACGACCAAATAGCGCCCAAGTTCCTGGAGCCTTGGGTTTCGAAAGCAATCCCTTTGTTGGACCCAGATAAAAAAATTGATGACCCGGCCAATTGGAATCGCTGTAAAATGTACCAGAGAAACAATGTGTCTAGGGATCCTGGGTCATCCGTGGGCAGCGAAGTGTGTGACCTGAGTTTCGACCAGAGCATCGTTATATCCTGTGATCGATGGGTTTTTGATCCGTCCGAATTCCCTTCGACGATCGTGACCGAGGTCAGGATTTTTGAGGTTTTTTTCGTCTGTGAGTTGATGAATGTTTTTCAATTGTTCTCAGTTTGGATTGGTTTGCGAAGAACGCGGATGGTTGATTCCCTTCTCGCAGAGTATATTTTTCGTGGGAATCTTCGTGGGTTCTCTCATATTCGGAGGCTTGAGTGACTTGTGAGTAGAACTGGAAAGAGATTATTTCGTGAATTGTTTATAAATTCATGCAATTTTTTATTTTAGTTTCGGGAGGAAACCTGCTTTGGGCATCGCCATCTTTGGCATGGGTGCCATAGGCTCACTAGTGGCCACCTCAACCAATGTCGTGATGTACTCCGTGCTCCGTTTCTTCACTGCCTTGTGCAACCAGGGTGTTTTCATGATTTCATTTGTTCTCGGTGAGTCTTCTTTTGATTGTTGTGCTGTTGTTTACTTGGAAAATGGATTTTTGGTATAAATTATGTTTTCATTCTTGATGCTCTTCATTTTATTGTGTGAAGTAAAATCCGTTCCCAAATTTTTGGGGATTTCAGAAACAGTTTATTATGATACTATTTTCAAAATTGACCACTGGGAAATATTTTCGCATCAAACCTGCGTATAATCATTAGATCTTGTTTACCTGCCATTTTCAGATTTTTTTTTATAAATCTGAAAAACTGAGTGATTTTCTGGAGAAAAAGAAAACTAGCTTGAATGTACGACATTCCATCAGGTGCACCAATCTCTTCATTCTGGGAGGAGGATATATGTGGAACCATTTGGAAGCATGATGTCATTCATTATAGCTTCCATTTATGTTAAAAGAACTAGTCAGTCACATTTGGGATTAGAAATTTCACTGAGCCTGTCTCAGTCAGGAAATTTCTACCTGAAGAATTTATTGAGCATTCCTCAAAAAAGTTTTATGAACTGAGAATTTTTTTTAGATTGTTTCAACATTACTCTATGAGCTATCTGTCGCGACTTGAGAAAAAGTTTGTTTTTCTGAAAATTGTTTCGTGATGGTATTTGTTGTGACGAGATTTTACTGTACTGTATATTATTTTATATTGCAGGAATAGAACTAGTTGGTCCATCAAAGCGAACCATGTGTGGAATCTTAATCGAATACGTTTTTGCTGCTGGGGAGATCTTGTTGGTTGGTCTGGCCCTCGCATTCCCTGACTGGCGATCTTTGCAAGTCATCATTGCTGCCCCGGTTTTGCTGTGTCTGCTTTACTTCCGGTGAGTGAGGGGGCACTCAGTCTGGTTGCCAGAAAGTAGGAATTGGCTTTTTTCGCTCTCTGTCGGCATCTGATTAGAAATTCCGATTCGTTCCCCTGCTCGTGCGGAAGTCGGTCGTGTCGTTCACTCCCGCGTTCGCCGTTCAACCTTGACGAGTATCTCATTGCTTTGGTTTCAGAGCGAATGTTTTAGGGATTTGTGGGAGTGAGTGAGTGATTCGGTTTATCATTTTGAAGAGAACTTCCTTATTTAGTGCGATTTTAAATGCGAGAGACGCATTTCACGGCAAGGGTTTAGTGTTCATTAAAATGGATATCTGATTCGGGAAGCTCTGGATTTTTAAAATTTTTTTTAGGTTCATGACAGAAATTTCTAATTTTTTCCGCAAAGCCGTATTGGGTGACGATCTTCCGAAAGTTCCCTTAGTCCGACGAATCACATTTTTATATTCTCACAAGTAAAGATGCGTGTGATTTACGCGAAGCTAAACCAAGGATTCTGTGAATATCTTTGCGATAATTAGTACTTCACTGTACATTACAATATTGTATAATTAATCTCGAAAGAATGTTGGGACAGGGAAAGAAAAAAGAAACCCCTAGTCTTAATCCAACTTCGACGATTGTTCTGCTCGTGGGCCAGGAAGGGCTTAAATAATGCCATTTCCTGGCGAATCACAAATGGGATTAGTTTTCTTTTGAATTAGCCCGTAAAACAAAGATAAACAAAAAATATGCGGAAATTTTTTTCTTGGTAATGAGAATATGTTCTCTTCATTCTAAAGGCAATAACCTAACTCGCAATAAAAAAGGACCGGGATTATTTTCAAAGAATAAGACAATTTCCCCGGGTGAAATGTTTTCCAATAAATGCCGATAATTTAATATTCGTGAGGATAATGCAAGGATTTCTCCAACTTTTCATTTATGCCAAAACTCCCTAAATAATCGATTATTTTATGGGATTCATCCTCTGTATTCTTCCAAGTTCAATGTGAAGGTAGCAGGTTCAGTTCTATATGATACTTCAGATTTTTCTATTTGAAGACTTCGCGAAATGTTTTCTCTTGATGATCAGTTGTCTTCAGGTGGTAAATTTGTTTTTCGAGCTGTCAGCCCGATAGCAAATAAAAACTATGCTGTCCTCGCATTGGTGTTGACAGAGAATGAATTGATTATGATTTTGCTGAATGCATTCAAGAATGGAATTCAGTGATTTCGAATTTTCACCTTAGTCAATAACGTTGGTCGAGCAGTTGGGGAAAAATATTCGACTGTTGTGTATTGAAGAAAATTCTGAACGTGTTGGAGCATGTATGTGAAACTGATGCTGTGTCGTGAATGTGATTTCGCATTTCCAGGTGGATTCCGGAATCGGTGGACTGGCTCATTTCAAAAGGCAAGTACGAGAAGGCAGTGGATATCATCGAATGGGCCGAACGAGTCAATGGTGTAACCGTGCCTGCTGATGCCAAAAGTGAACTTGTTCCACAGGTAAATATTATTTAGAAATGAATACTTGTTTTATTTGCAAATTTCTTATCGGGGAATTTGACATCTTCATTTTTTGAAGCGTCAAATATGTTCGTTCTGTGTGATTTTCTTTGTTTCTTGCTCTTTTTCCGTCAACAGTTTTTGCTTGCGTTCATTTTTTGAAGTGTAAAATATCTTCGTTCAGTGTGATTTTCTTCGTTTATTTCTCTTTTTTATGGGAAGCTTTTGCATTGGTTTTGCCTGTTTCAGAAATTATCCGAATCACCTGGAAATTGTTATGGCACTTGAATTAAACATAGCTGTTTATTTTGTATCAAATTATTGATAGAATTTGGAAAAAATTGAATAATTTATCTCTCTAAGAACATAATGAGAAATGCATCTGCGAATTCCTGCTGGGTTTTTGTGCATCGTAAGGAATTGTTGTGAATAAGACCGAAAAAGGCTAGTGAGAGAAATGTCAGCCTAAATTTGAAGATCACCAGCGAGTGTTGAAGATATTCCTGTCGCTTATGAGAGATCAACATTAAATGTTTCCCTGATCTTTTGGTGGTGTATCTCGGCATCATCTGATGAACTAGCCTGACGTTTTCAAAAATATAACGAAAATTAGCAAAAAGCTTCATCTTGCTGCGACGAAAATGCATTAGTGATACACGAAACTTTTGGGAAATCCTCGTTAACTTATGCGGACAGGACAATGAGAGATTCTTAAATTTTTTGATAAATGCAGATGAATTCAGGTTTTCTCGGTCCTGTAGGCAGGTGGCCATGGCGACAACGTGGCAGAGCCAAGCGGAATTTCAGCATTCAAACACCTTTTCGCCTCGAAGGCGCTTGTGATCAGAGCTTTGATCGTGTTCTATTTATGGTGAGTCCTATTTTATTCCAAGTCCTAAGTTGTTTTGCCTCATTGCGCAATTTATTTTTTCAACTTGTAGGGGTGTTGTGAATTTTGTATATTATGGGCTGAGCTTGAATCCATCTTTGCTGGGTGGAAAACTCTACCTGAATTTTTTACTGGCTGCGGTTGCTGAATTTCCTGGATACACGTTGGCATGGGTTTGTAAGTTTTCAATGTTTGGAAATCCGTTTTCAACTACGAAATGTGAGGATTTTTTTTGCAGTGATGGAGTACTGGGGTAGGAAACCCGCTGTCAGCTTTTCGCTGGCACTTGGTGGTTTGTCTGTGATTGCGAACGGGATCCTGGAGAAATACGGTGAGATTGATATTTACACCTCTATGCCAATCGTCGTAAAGTGCCTCTGGTTTGCTTTCATTTGTGAAACTACAGTATATACCTGTGGTAATTCAAAATCTCTTTTTACGAAATCGTTCAACTACCTGAGCTTCATCTTTGTTTGAAGAAACAAATACAGGCTGGACTAAGAAAGCGGTTTTTCCTCGTGATTGAATTCTCGTTAACGATTCTAGACCACATCTATCGAAGTAAAGTGTTCAAATGGAAGCTCAGGCAATGACTCTACGAAAGTGTTTTCTTTTGTTGACTTAGGATGACTTCTAGAGCCAAAAAGAAAAAAAAAATTACGAGATAGAATCTCATGAATTTTTTTCTACCACATGATTGATTTTTCAAATGTCTCGAGTAGAGACTAACTACATCTGATTAATTTAAGTTTTTTTGTTAAGAATGCTCCGAGTTTCTGGAAGTCATTGAAAATTTTGGGTTTTTCCCTTCAACGTCCTTAAATTTTTTTTTTGAGGTTGAAGTGATTTTGAGAAAGAATTTGGAATTTAGGGTACATGTGGCTCGATACTACGCTGTTCATGATCGGGAAGGTCGGTGGCACAGCAGCTTTCGGAATTATTTACGTGTATACCGCTGAATTGTTCCCGACCCCTGTGAGAGCTGCGACCATCGGCGTTGCATCAATGTTTTCTCGTCTTGGAGCGATTTCTGCGCCATTTGTCAGCCTGTTGGTGAGTACGGAAAGCTGAAGCACATACTTGGGTATTAAAAGAACCCTTGAATGTAATCCTCTAATTTCTACGTGAAAGTAGAGGATTGTTTCGTTTAGTCTTCTTGAGTTGCTCGAAGAATTTTATTTCTGTTAGTTGCTGGTGACTCGTGAAATGAATTTTTAGAAGGTAGGAAGGTGTGTTTCACTGAATTGGAAGCAAGAATATTTTACATGCAAACGTTTTGAAGTTTTTTTTTCGCGAAAATTTGTTGCCATTCGTTGATTTAACGTTTCATCTATAGAAATTTGGAAAATGATTGACGTGAATCACTCTGTCCATTTCAGATTTCAGTTTGTTGGATTTAAAATATTGAGAATAATTCCTTTTGTTTTTCGTATTTTGCCTTAGGCTGCGTACTGGAATGCATTACCTTTCTTCATATTTGGAGCTTTGTGCATGTTGGGGGCAGGTTTATCCTTGCTCTTGGCAGAAACCAGAGGTGCTTCCCTGCCACAAACAATTCAAGATGCCGAAGATATGGGAAAATCGTACGTTTTATTTTACCTCGTGTTCGTTGCTCGTTTTCAAATGCAAATTTCATTTTTGCTTTAGAAAAACCCATCATCGCAGGACGCAATTGTGTCCCAAGACCGACGAGGAAGAACCGCTTCTAGAATAGTTAGAACCCGAATTGGCGTCTGGTTGAAAATTGGCATCAGGAAGATCGTGGCTTATTACTGCTTTTTTTTTTTTACATCTGTGGTGAAACCTAACTTTACGATTTCATAGGCCGATCTGCAGGTTTTGAAAATTCGTTACATTCATTTGAGTTTTACTAAAAAACTGTCATTTGAATGTCTAAACGAATATTGTAGTAGTTGAATGCGTCATTGTGCTTAGCATGATGTGCGAGTGAAAAGTGATCTGGGGATTTCAATTTTGTGATCGGCACGTTTGATTTTTTGTCATTCCGTGTGGAATTTTTAAAGTGGACATTTGGAACTTTTTTGGCTTGTGCATGCATATTTCAACGCATTTCACGTGTGAAGAGCAAACGGAGACAAGGTTGATTTTTTTTTTCGTCTGTATCTATTTGCCAGTTTTCTCTTGTAACGTTTTTGTGCCGTTTCCAAATGACTATATTGTATTTAATTTCTTTCTTTTTCAGGGGCTTTGTGCCGGGTTGAAAATTGATGTGTTTCGCGGTGTGCTCTGTGAAAAGTCTGAAAACGGTGGTTTTTTCCGATTGTGATGCCTGCTGCGCGTTCTCTACGATGCAATCTTTCTATGCCGTTTTCAACGACTCGTAACATTCCGTGTCGGTGAGGAATTTTTTTTTTCTTTTTGACGATCCGAATACAGTATCATAGTTATCAGTGAAATTCTGCGAGTTGAAATAGTATGCGTCGTTCCCGACCAATAATAACACTAGCTGTTCTGTACAGGGCGTTGCCAGATTTGAAAAAAACGATAATGAATCAGGGAGTTAAAAACGCGACAATTGTGGAATTCGAGTTGACGAAATGTAGGACAATGTCGGAGAACAGAAAATAATTGTGACACATCAAAAAAGGGGTGACATTTCCTTCCCTTGTCAAAAAATCATGTTTTTGGGGAGTTTTTATCTCATCAAATATAATCAGTAAAAAAATCAGTTTTTATTTAAACTTTCATTGAATTTATTATTTGTTCTGCTGCTGCGGAATTGCAGATGTTATTTGTGCCAGTGCAGGTCCAGGACTGTAGTAAAAAGTCGAACCTCTTCAAGTAGAACTTCAAGGGACCAGCAAAAAATTGAACCAAGAAGGTTTAGAGTAAAAAAAAAACGATCATTTATTGTGGGAAACAAAAAAAAAGAATTGCAGGAAATAGTAAATAGTTGTATTATGGACCTTCAATTGGTTTTAAAATGAATTGACATGATGCTGAACCTGGGTACTCGGGTTTATTTGTACAATAAATTATGCAGTGCCTTTCAAAACGAATAAAGATATACAGTATTTTTAATGCATTTCCCTTTCCTGTGTCAAAAAAATTGTAGCCAAAAAGGTCTGCAGAAAATTCGATTTATGCAGGTTTCAGAGGAAAGCCTTGGAGTTGAGGAGGATTTTAATGCATCGTTTTTGAAAATTTCCTCTTGAGGAGGTTTGAGTTTTCGAGGTTCAACCAGTATTTGACATTCAGTATTCAAGTACAGTACATGAACACGGTGGTTAAACACCGAGGGGGAAATTTAAGCATCAAGTTGAAATTCTGCGACGTGATTAGAAAAAAAAGAGTCACAGTTTCTGATGCAGTTCATCTGGATTTTAAAGATGGTTATGATTCGAAGTTGAAACATGAAAAGTGACTTTGTCATTGTCATGTGTGAAAAAGGTGTCATGGACTGTCGTTAGCGACTTGCGCCACTGTCGATTCAATTATTGTTATCGGAAGCAGCTTCTATTTCCGGAATGATAAAAGCTCGACGTCTGTTGCAAGTGAACGTAAATGTCAATAAATATTCCGATTTGGACGATCGGCTGAATGCGAGCGAGTCCATGTCGTGATCAGTTGAATTTTATTCTTCCTACTGAATTAATTGGTGGTGTCATCCGGTCTGTGATCTTGAAAACGGGCAGATGATGATACTGTAATTTAGTGAGCAAATTTATTCGACGTATCCATTCATTATTTTGATGTACAGTAATTCTGTAATTTCCGATATTTTTGAACATACTGTATTTTAAGATTCTTTTCTAGACTCTTTGATGGTTTCAAATTATAAAAACGTGGTAACTTGAATGTGACAATACGAGGGAGAATTCTTCAAGAAAACTATTTGATTTGATTAAAATTATTCTTAAATGAGGGAAATACTGTGAACAATGTTCACAGGGGGGGATTTTTTAATATTTTCCATTTCCAAGATTGAAACCTATGACAGGAACTTTAGTGTTGCCCCATGTGGTGCGTGTTCTTGGTCATTCATGACTCACGAAAGCATTGGATTTCTGATCTAAAACATTTGCGTCTTCATTGAAGTGGTGTCCTTTCTTCCTGGTCATTGACAAGTTCCTTCCTTGATTTTGATTTGTGTGAAGGAATTTTCCGGAAATATTCGTACTTCCGTAAGGGAGATCCGATTCGGAGAAAAACCGTCGTTCATTGCGCAATGCGGTTTTTTTTTTTTGTCTTTCCACGGAAAATTAGATGTTTCATGAACCGTGATTTTTTATTCATGAGGTTGACCTTCGTGAAACGTAGTTTTTATTATTCATTTCGTATTCCTTTGTGGTAAACTAGCTTTTTTTCAGGAATATTATCAGCATCGTTTTATTTTTTATGAGTCGCTGTTTTATAATGGTGTTGCTACCGTATCCGAAGCACGATTAATTATTGCGTGAATTGCATTCTTTTGATTCCATCATTAGCGCCATTTGCTGCTGCTGCTCGCGGTTCTTATCCTCTGTTCTCGGTAATCTTGAAAGCTTCCGCATTCTTTTTTGCGCCTTTTTTGCCTTTTTCACACGAATGTAGGGCACGCTTATCTCTGACTTTGACCCACATAAAATCAGTCCTTTTTTTAGTTATCTTCTGAAATGTAGTACTGTATTGTACTGTGCAGGTACTACTGTAGTAGGTACTGTACTAGTCTATGAGGTGGTTCACGAAGATTCTCTTTTTTTTAATTCATTGAGCATGTTCGAAGGATGATTCGGACGGAAAGCGGGGAATTGGCGAATTGAATTGCAAATTTGAGATGGTATTTGTGCTGCATTCGAAGTCGTTTTTTCCATTAGTGTGGTAGTCATAATAATTAATAATTAAATGGCGGTCAGAAAGAAGGGTGTAGTAGACAATACCAAGTAAAGAAAGAATCGACGAAAGTAAATTCAGAAAGCTGAGCCTTTTACGTGATGCAAATTAACATTTTATTCATGGCTTCATGATTTTTCAATAAATTAGTGTTTGTTTCGCATGAAATTTTGTGCAAGTATTGAGAAAACGCTCCGAGTCAAGAGAAACGTTGCTCAGTGTAAAAAAAAAAAAAAAAAATACGTTTTTCCCGATTCTAGGAATTGTTCTGTAGCTGTCAATTTTACCGAAGCAACTCAATTTTCAAGAAATTACGTGTGGTTTAATATCCGAAGTATCGCATCGTTCGCGTGAATGTGATTATTGTTGTGGAATTCCAGATTTTTTTTTCGGATTCCAGATGAACCCCAGGAATCCCTGTTGACTGCTATAAATTCGGAGGTGGTGCAAGTAAGTGATGGATTGACGGGGCAGGTCGCGGGAACCAAGTTATTCTCCCTGAGAGCCTTAAAAACTACGTGTTCACCTACTACTACTTTGCTACTTTGACAAGAAAAAAAATAAATAAATAAACGTTTGCGACACTCGAAAGGAATCAATCATCGGGATTAAGTTTCAACGCCCTCCAGCGAAAGTCGGAATTGTCGCGCATTAAGAACCGGTTTATTTTTCTCGTACGTCCACGACTAACGAGTGTAAGTTTTAGTGCGCGTGATTTTCGTACGTTGTCATCATGTAACCGTGATGTGCTTGCTTCTGACGAGTTTTAACTCTAGAAGTTCTGGAATTTTCGTTTATTTTTTTTATTCTTCACCTCGTTTGGTTTTTAAAAATTGAAATGACGTCATTTTGATTTACTTTACCGAAAAAATATTGTTTCATTGAAACTTGGAGAAATGTTGTTCTTCGCAAATTACCTGTGAACTGATTGGGAGAGAGTTGACAGAAATCTCCCGATTTTCACGCTCGGTATTCGTGTAGTTTTTCTCTATTAAACATTGATGTGTGTACTGTTGTGTTAAAATTGTTATCCTTATTGGGAGAAATCGATAAAAGACTCTGTCGCGACTCTAGAAGAACGTCTTCTTCTGGATGCAATAAATCTCAGTCAATTTTGATTCCCAAGAATAAACTTTCAACGAGAAGATTATTGTTCCTGTAAACCCGAGTTTCGAAGTGAATAAAGTCTTCTCGTTATAAAGACGGATACGTATATTTCTTTAGTACATCAAC